>JAOBAT010062762.1:23229-41912 GCA_026413305.1 Hydrozoanthus tunicans | reverse complement strand
CACGTGCGCGCACAAGCACACGCACATACACGCAATATCAGCAGAGTTGTCTCTCTGGTTCATCATCTACCTTCACAAACCTACACATCATAAAAGAGCAAGGGCCAAAGGTATTTAACTGAAGATAATAACACTGACAAAACTAAACCTATAAATCGAAATGCAATCATTCCGGAAAACACTAAGGCTTACTCGGGTTTGCGCAAGACACGATTAAAATAAACGAATATAAAACTTTGTTTGTCCAATTGGAAAAGCCACGATGGCAAAAAATTCCCCGACCCTCCTCTCACCTGACGAATCCGTCCATGATGAAGCACGCCTTTTAAGCATAACAAGAGGACGTTGTATTACGTCTTTACTTTCCCGATCGACTGTCACAAACGAAGTGTGTTTCGATATGACGTTCACTGCTTTGCTAAGAGTTACAATAGTGTCATCGTCAACTCTATCATCTTGCATCTCCTGAATCCAGCGCTTGCCAGACAGCCGATGGACTATTAACTGGGTGTTTGCTGATTGTGCGCCTCTCTGGATCTCGTAGCTAAGAGTGTGACGAATCTTGCTAAGATCACCTCTTTGATTAGTGATGGTTGCTTGAAGTTTAACAGAGCCTCTGGACATCTCTAATTCATTGTCTTGTGGTGAAGCTCCTTGATCTCTTTTGACGTTTTGTGGTGAAGCTTTCTGATCTCTTTCATGGCCTAGTTTGGGTACCTTAAGTCGTTTGAAAAATTGAAGGAGATTAAATGTTCCCTTTGATGGAGGTGTACCGGAATCCTTTTGGAAAACTGCATAAACGACAAGTCGGTCGCCATGAAAAACTCGAGGGGCTCCTGTCGGGATCTGTAGAGCCGTCCATCCTTTGGGTGGATCCCACGAGATATTTATGTCGGAGAGAGCCGGTTGTAAGGCGTATTTTAAAGACTTTACCACCTACAAACATAATAATAGCTTCAGAATGGAATGCGTGGATCTTGTTAGCTAATTCCAATCACTACAAAGAAACAAGGCGAGATCTAAGACAGCGTTGTATCATAAATTATCTCAGTTTTCGTCTACTGCCAAACAGAATTTAAGAAATAATGAAAAACATTTTTCCCGATCGATCTTAAGCAGTATGGATTTGTTACAATGGTTAGATTTAATCGTCATACTACGCGAAGGCTAAAGGCCTCCATTAAAGCTCCCAAAAAAACTCAAGGACCTCCATTGATGACTATAACTCAATACAACAACCGCAATGACAAAATGAGCGTGTTAACGGGCGTTGGTTCAGCGGGCTTTCATTCTAACAAGATGAAATGAGGACTCGAGAACTGGCAAGACAGGACAGACAATACAAACTTGAAAAATGCAGTGGCACCCCTCAAAAAATCCGTTTAGCCTCTTTCACTCCTAAAGGTGCCCATTGACAAGGTTGTAAATTCTCCTAATTTAATTCAATAGCTTTTCTATCAACAGTTTGGGAGAACTTCTTAATTCATCTTGGAGAGTTTGCAACAGATGATCAACTGATCATGTCTTATTAAAGAAATTGTATTCTAGAAATATAAAAACGAGCGCGCGCGCTCTATTCAGTGATAGAAACACGCGCGAACTTTTTAGTTCAGGAAAGAAGTTCTTAGAAAACGAGCCACAGGTAGTGTTTCTATCAACGAACAGAGCATGTAAGCGAGTTTAATACTTCTTTCATAAACTAAGGCACCCAAACAGCCTATAAATCCCCGCGATGACGTTTGCACACCCACTTTATTCAGATTCAACTCAGCCAATCACAACGCGCGTTATATTTTCTTTTATTTTTTAAAGAGAGGTTAGATGATAGGTTAGTTTAATAATAGCACGCCTTTGAACATTGCTACCCAGGTAATGTTTTTAGAATTTTTTAAAAAAGCTTATTCGTCCAGTTAACGTTTGTGTAAGCAGTTTCTTCAATTTTCTGGATGCCACTACATTTCCCCTTTTTCTAATTCTCTAATATCGGGAAACCATTCCACATGATATCTTGGAATATCATTTCTAAATACCCCGCATCATGTCCCAATAATTTAACTTCCCGTATCACTATGACTTATTCCGCCAGTTTTTTAACCCTTGCTAAAAAAAACTTATGCCTACCAAAATTACCCTTTATTTCGTCATTTTCTTTACAGATTATCACGTTAAGTAGGCTGAACAAAAACCTGTACGCAGATTAAATTAGTATCAAGAGATAATACGAATTAGTATATACCACCTTGGCTACACGCGATTTGATCGGCTTAGAAATTGTATATGTAAGGCAATATTCACCTCCGAAATAGAAGATAATGACGCTGAAACAAAATGGTGGACGGAAGTAGCTTCCGATAACGATGTTGAGTTGATTACAGGAAACGCAATTACAAAAACACCAAGAAGGCAACAAAATTTGGTGTAAAAGTATTTCAAGGTCAATAAGCTTTATTCTTACATTTGTTGTTGTAAGTAAAACTGCTCGTGCGTGAGTTTCGTCACGCTCTCGGATTCAATTATTAAATTAGGTAATTTTTTCTCACAAATCTTTCTATTTCTTGAAAGGAAAATTCTGTAGATCGGTTGCCTCGTTGGTATATACTAAAAAACTTACCCTATTTCGATTTCGGTGGTTAGTGGCTTAATGAATGTTAATTTTCGACGAGCTTCTGACCTTGTTAAACCTACCACGAATCGAAACAGTTTCTTCAACACTAAAATTCAATTACTTATAAAACTTTGAAGTTCTTTTTATTCTTGTTCTTTACAAAAGGCCCACAGTTTATTGGTTTATTTTTTAGCATAACCGATTCAAGAACAATCAACACTAATTTAACTTTGACCAGCGACTTCGATTATGTTTCAAGGTAACTCTGAATAAGTTCCATCTCTTAGTTCATTCCTCACTCATTCAATAAGTGGTGAAAGGAGTGTGTCTGCTGTAGTCAGTTCAGTCATCAGTCTTTCTAGGGTTCCATAAGGTCGGCAACACCCAAAAAGCTTGCTGCAGCAGAAATAACATTTGCGTATTCTCCCTCGTCGCCCAACGTTCTTTTCAACCATTTCTTTCCTTTCTTTTCAACCATTTCCAATTCGTCTGTCATGTCGCAAAACTTTATCGCCAAAATAACAACAGCCAGAGCTGTGGCCCACACCTTCCCATCATCCTCAGTAGTCTTGAGAGTGTCTGGGCATGCGCTTTTCAAATCAGCCACAGTACTTCCACACACCTGTGCAAGCGGATCGGTCAATTCCCATGCCCCGGATGCCTTTTGAAGCGCAACAAGCTCAACCATACACTCTCTAGTCATAGCAGTGGATGAAGATGTCTTGTTTTCATCTTGTTGTTTCTGGTGGGATTTTTGAGAGTTTAGTGGCTTTTCCTCGTTCGGTTCTTGTTTGACTTGTTCTTTTTTGGATTCCTTGGCTTTACTTTTCTTCTTGCGGAAACTCAGCCGTCGGAAGAATCCTTTTGTTTTTTTGCTCTTACTTATTTGACTTTCTTCTGAAACTCCACACCTTTCAAGTTCGACCGACTTCCCTCCAAGAAAACCCGACATACTAAAGCTTGGAAAAGCAAACTTGTTTTTCTTGGAGCGAAATCCACCTGCAAGAGAACTTTTGAGTTGCATGTCAGCACTGCAGCACTTTGAATCGAGTTCAGATAAAAGATATGCATCCCGGGATAATTGCAAACAGCAATAGTCTTCGTAATTGGCCACTAGCCCAGTTACCATTGCAGCAGCAATAGGTTCGTGGCTTTCTTTGTCAACCGCGACAAATGAAGTAAGCTTAGAAACAACATTCCCAGACTTGCTAAATTCAATAATGGCTTCTTTGCAGCCGTTTTGTTGAAGTTTTTCTTCCTGGTCTTGGTTTTCCTGGATAAAGCTCTTGGCAGCAACTCTATGAATGGTCAACCTCGGATCAAAGCTCCTGTCCTCATCCGATTTCTTCTCCATACTGAATGTGACTGAGTGCTCGAAAGGCTCTTTCTTACTTTCATATTCCAGGGACCCTTGTAATGTAACACAACACTCCTGTACGTATGCGTCATCCTCGTCACACTGCTTCTCCATCATACCAAACACGACCAATCTGTCACCACTGAAGATAGGCGGGACAAGGGAAGGTGTTTGTCTGACACTAAAGTCACCATGAACTTTCCACGTGATTTGTACGTCTCTTATGATTGGTTGAAGTGCGTGTTTCAATGTTTTGATGAACTGAAGTTGAACAATAAAGTAAAGAAAAACTGAATGTACAAACTTTATTGATCTCTCTATCAGAACATAAACCGTGTAAGGAGTTGATTTTTTCGTTATAAATTGGGCACGAAATAAAGGTTAGGTCAAAAGTTAGCCTACTTTTATAGATACATGGCTGTTACAAGGTTCGTACGTGTTTCAGAGTCAAAGACCAACTATCAAAAGCTGAATAGATTAATAATGCAATACTTCATTTTTGACTGGCTTAACCATCAGTCATTATATCATAATTTGCAAGTATAGTAAGCGTACGTGTCATCTTAAAGTTAAAAGGGGGCTAAGATTTGTTTTTAATAAAAGAACTATTCCATTCGGGCCTGTTCAATGTGAGATGAAGACCTTTTAATACAAAGAACTTCATGATGCAACATAAAATGGATGTTGGATTTCGTATTTAAAGATGCACATAGCAGACGTCACTTTCGGCGTGTATAAAGAAAAGCTGAATGCAAGGCTTTTACAACATCATTTTTGGGCAGGTTAATTACAGGCAATGTTTCGAGTAGTTGTGCTACTCTTTACTAAGCCAAAATAATCTACCATCTCATATCCAAAGTGGACTCGAGGAACAACTGTTATTTACGAAACGATTTCAAGGCCCTATACGAAATGGTTCGGTTTCTCACAAATTATCGTTGTTAGGACAGACTATCCTAAAAATATTGTCTAAGGAGGCAGCTGGCAGTTTTCGGAGGTAAGACATCAAAGCTTTCAAATTCGCAATTACTTACTGCCTGAGCTAGGTTCAGTAGCTTGTAAACCGCAAAGGCTCACAAGTTTGAAAAATAAACCCGTTCTCTTAAAACAGACACACGGTTGCAGTTGAGCGTTTACAGCAACAATACACTGACATCCAGAATTTCGAAATTTCTCTTGACTTTTCACTACAAAATCTTAATCTTTCACTCTTTTAAATTGAAGTATGTATTCTTTGCAGTTGAATTTGAAAGCGACTGAGCTTTGTTGAAGGTTGGGGTAATGACGCCAATGCTATTTAGGTAGCGTGACTATCCATATCAAAACAAATTTCAGACTAGCGGCCATTTGTGTGTTAAGGTAAAACAAATGCCAGGCATCACAAGCTTTGAAAGAAAGTCGAACAACCTCCGAATGCTTATCCAGCGATGCCAAAACTCAAAGTAGAGGGACCAAGTGAGGAAATTCTGCGCCATTGCTTTTGAATGTCAGACCTTTGACTACAATCTCTCACTAGGCACCTTGGTAACCCCATCACCTTGGTAACCCCATCTCGATGCCTTAATGCCTGCAAAGCTCAACGGGTGTTTGTTTTGCTGTTCAATGATATATATAAATAGTACCCTTAAAACTCAGTTTCCTTTTAAGTCAAATGGAACCTGAATCTAAAATCCATTTTTACGTGTTCAAATACATCAGTTTGGGATTCCAAAGTACAAATATATACTTTCTAAAACGAGTCATTTATTAATTTTTTTCAAAAATGAGCAAAAACGCTTTTGTCTTAGATGTCGCTATGTTACACTGACGTAAAAACGTCAAACTGTCAAAAGAATCAGCTCTACTGCCTTGCCTTAGACTAGTACATTTTATTGCTTGCGTTTATCGTAAGATTATCCAGTAAAATAAAGTAAACGTTTCCCTTTTTAAAAAATTTAACAAAAAGCTTACATTTTTTTCAAAAAAAAACCCTACAAGTATATGGCGAGGAGACACCCTAAATTATAGTTTTTGTTATCTTAAACATATCAGAAAATAATTTTGGAGTGTAGGTACCCCGTTTAGCTATAGTTATAAATCTTTGGACATTCAACATGTACATGATTAACTTATTTCAAGCTGTAATGAATCTTACACTATGACGCTGTTTCTAATTTTAATAAAAGGAGAGATGTTAGATGACTGTAGCTACATATGTGAAACATAAACTTCATCCGATGGAGGTCTTCGGTATTACTACCAAGGTTTGTTTAGCTCAAGATGATACAATACTTAAAATATATATAAAACGATAACTGATAAAAATTAAAAAGTTTTATGAGCTTTCGGCGTATCTTCCTATTGCCTTCATCAAGTAAAACGAGTGAAAAATTGAAACTATTTCTAGTATGAACTAAATATCGATTTTCACTATAAACAGACACCCTGTACACGATGGTTCAATATTTTACTTTATACAGTACTGTTCAACTCTTATTACGGCAGTTGCAGCTCTGCTGTTCTTAAAGCAAACAGTTCAACTTTTAACAACTCAACCTTTCTATCTAACTAATTCCTTCTAAAGCAACGTCACGGGCATTATGACAAAAACTTTCTTTGTAGCTAGGTTCGATCATTATTCCATTTGAAATCCATCTGGATAAGCGAAGCCCAAAACGCTTGCTGCAACAGAAATAACTTTTGCATATCGTGTCTCGTCGTTAAAGTTGTTTTTCAGCCATTTCTTTCCCTTTTTTCCAACCATTTCCCACTCATCCTTTTTGTCACCGAATTTTCCCGCCAAAAACACAAGAGCAAGAGCTGTGGCCCACACCATCCCGTCATCCTTAGCAGCAGGCAAAGCGTCCGGGCAAGGACACTTCAGCTTAGCCATAGCAATTCCGAGTACTCGAGCGAGCGGCTCCGTAAACTCCCAAGCACCAGATGCCTTTTGAAGCGAAATGGTGTCAAGCATTGGGTCTGCAATAATTGCAGTGGGTGATTGTGTCATCTTTCTTTTCTCCATACAAAATCCTAAAGAAATGCCTTGTCTCACTGGCATTGACCTTCCTTTTCTTATTGCCATCGATTTTGGAGGTGGTGCTGACTTTGCTTTTTTCATCCTTGGGCGAGCGTTTAAGCAAGATGGAACTCTGACGTTGTAAGTTTCGAAGCATGTCATTGGTCCCATTACCATGGCAGCACCGATCGGTTCATGACTTTCCGTGTCGATCGCCACGAATGAAGTTATCTTAGATATAACATTTGCAGACTTGCTGAATTCAATAATGGCCTCTCTTTCCGGAAAATCTTGTTGAAGCTCATTCTGTCGGTCTTGGCTTTCCTGGATAAATTCCTTAGCTAAAAGCCTATGAATAGTATGCACTGGGCTGAAGCTATCACCCTCGTCTGGTTTTCTCTCCAGGTCGAATGAAACTGAATACTCGATAGAATTCTTCTTGCTATCATACTCCAGAGATCCTTGGAATGTAACGCAACATTCTTTTGTACCCGTGTTACACACGTCACGCTCTCTCTCAACCAGAGCAAACACGACCAGTCTGTTACCAAAGTAGATGGGAGGGGCGGTAGAAGGGACTTGTTTAATGTTGCAGCCGTCAGGAACTTTCCATTTGATTCGAATGTCATTTATGACAGGCTGAAGTGCGTATTTCAGTGTCTTAATGACCTGCGGGTAAAGTAAAATGAGAAAAGTGCATACATAACTACTGATAAAATTTAAAAGCGCTGGAATAGCCTCCTGGGTGGATTTAAAAGGAAATTGAACCCTGAAATCAACTTAGCTTCTTCAAAATAAAATCCTTAAAGATGTGAAATCATAATTGAAAGGTTTTTTCCTCAGCTGTGTCGGGTTGATTTTCACGCTATTCTAGATTGAATGTGTGTGTTTCGTCTTCGCGCTATCTTGGGCAATTGATAGCTGTTGCTTGGCTAATGCCAACGCTAAACAAGGATAACGTATGACGGGAAGCAAGATAGCGCTTGTTTTATTTAAGTTATCATGAGCTCGAGTTCGTCCTCAAGAGTTAAAACACTTCTAAAGTAGTTTGTGCAGCCTGTACTTTGTCATCAGCAAAACAAGTTCTCGTTCTCAAGTGAGAAATGTCATAGTAATTGGCTGCAAAAGTGCTTCTTTCTCGTTGTACCGTGTAATTCAGCCTTTAGAAATATTGCTGGATCGGAAGAGCTTTGTTTTTACCAGATCGTGCATATAATTTATACCACTTTTGATCAAAAATAATGTCAAAACGAGGTCAGTGTATCTACAATTTGAAATGGGAACTGTGCTAGGACTACAAAGATAGATCTCAATCCTTAAGGATAAAATGAAAGCACTGTGCAAGATTTGCGACCGTACAATAGATCTGTCAAGCATGGGTGAAAGTGCTCTGAAGTCGAGCATATGAAAAGCTCGAAGCGTCAATCAGCCGTAGTTGCCAGAGAGAAACAACCAATATTAACATATTATCTTGCTTCTTCTACGAATTTGGCTGACAAGGAAATGCAGAATCGGAATGACGCAAGAGCACAATCGACTGCCCCACAAACACCGCGAGAAGACAATCAAACCAGTAATTAATCAAGCAACTACACGGCCTGTTGAGAGTTTCATGCTTGAAGATGATGTTTTGCGAGCTGAAATTTATTGGACACTCAAAATAATTGTATCTCACTACTTGTTTAATTCATCGCAAAAAACATCGGAGTTGTTTATGCGGATGTTTCCTGATAGTTAAACTGCGAAGGAGTTCCGCTGTGGAGAACGAAATGCCGCCTATTCAACTGAGATTTGCATGATCCTAAGGGTAACCAATTGTTTTTTGAAACAGCTACAAGTATTTCAGCTCAACTATTTCAGTCCAAGATAGTTTTAAGTTAAAACAAATCATTTTTTGAACTGTTGGTAATTCAGTGTCATGGCAAACATTTATTTTTTGAACTGTTGTTTCATTAGTTCGTCTCGTTAAACATAATAAACTAGTTTTACCCTGTTGGAAATAGTCCTTGAAAAAGTCTTAGATGTCCTTGAAAAGTCCTTGAATTTTGTTTAAAACTTTTTGTATGAACCATGTTTAAAACAATTTGTATGCAGTTAACTGCAGAGTGATTAGACTGCAAAGAAACTAAGATAGAAAAAGTTGTACATAATGTGTAATTAATGGAGTTGTGTGCATACTGCACATGTAAAGTTCGGTTTTACTTCTCTAATGCACTATAATTATGCACTTCACCATGGGCAGTGGAACCTGGGTGGCAGAGCCTAATAGATTGGTTGAGAAGGAAGGGGGGATTGGTGAAGGCCCCCCTAAAAATTTTCTGGCTAACAACAGAAACTTTTGAATAGAAATTCCAGATTTTCTAACTAACTGTTAGAACTCGAGCTCTCCAACAATTTTTTGCTTGTGCTGAACATGTTCACTATATCACTGTAAGAAGGACATGATCCCTGGCAAAGTACACGCAGAAACACACAATGAAGAAAACTGCATTTAAATCTAACCTTTGGCTGGAGTCGATCATTTGATTGGACAAACTCTGCTGTTCCCTTTCCAGCCCTAGCAACTCCTCTGATAAGTGCTGTTGATGCACCAGAGCCAATACCAAAGGTAAAACACCTGGAGAAAAATCAGTTATTCATGAGAACAAATCAAGCAATAAAAAGTCATTTTATAATAGAGAGCTTATGTCAAACAAGAGCATCCAATCACTGCCTTAATTCAAAAAGTTGTAGTAGTATTCCAAACATTTGCGATAGCTGATCGAGTAGGTAATCACATCCATATTTACTGAAGAAGAGAGACAAATACTGTTACACATACTCTAATAAGCCCCATGTCTCTAACAAGCCCCACATCTAGAGCTTTAAATTTTAAATAACCCTCTTCTCTCTAATAAGCTCCCTGTCTAAAAATAAATAAGCTCCCCCCTCCCCCCGGGCTTAATAGAGCATTTACAGCAACCTTAAAGTAAAGTGCAAGCCAGTGTTTGTTATTCCTTTCAACCCTAACTTGGCTTAAATGGTCAGGATAGTATTTTAAAGCTCTAATTCCTAAAAAAGGCATATTGGTATACTGGTACCCCATAAAGTTTTTCAATTATTGAAAATCATTTGGACTGTATATTGGCATGATAAAGTTAGCTGATTAAGTTGGAATTGAAAACATTTTTTTAGTCTAAAGATCTGATCTGTAGTGTCATATCTCTCCCAACAAATTCAGACACAGTCAGCCCCTTTAGAGGAGAGAAGTAAGGTAAAGGGGTGACCTAACATTCTAGACTGGTAGTTTCTAATCAAAATCACAAAATCAAAAGCCACAACAAGCTACATGCTTCAAATGCAAAAATTGTTCCTTTATTAATAATAATTACCTTGCTGATCCTGAGTTCTTCCGAACAAGATCGATAACTTGCTGTGTATTGGAAACAGAACCATCGGAGAGAATGAACACCTGGCGAGGAGCACCTTCGATGAGGGGTTGGCTGAAAATCCACTTCAGGGGTTCCAAGATTTCTGTCCCTCCCAGGTCAGCTTGCAGTGCCTTGGCGTGGTTGCAGGCTTTTTCCACAGTCTTGTCAGTGTATTTCACACTATTCTCAAAGAGGAGTTTAAATGAGCTGCCAAAGCCAATCACATTGAAATGACACCCATCTGGTAAGCTTTTTAAGAACAGTAGAAGTGTTTCTCGAGCATTCACAATGCTAGACCCAGACATACTTCCACTGCGATCAATGACAAAGATGAACTCACCCGTCTCTAACGAGCCATTTGGAAACTCTGGGAAGAAATTCAACATTACAACAGGCTTACTGAGAAAATCATTGTCTCCTGACTTCCCAGCTTGTGGTGCCACACCCCCTTCAACAAGAGCATGTGGCTTGAATGGTTCAGCACTCAAGATTTGCACTTCTAAATCTTTATCAGCCTTGTGGGGCTCCGCCAACTTTACAACAGCTTTTTTTCTACCTTCTGCTTCATTGATTTCCACCGACAAAGAGTTGGAAGACGAGATCACCTCAGTTATCGCAGACGCTGACTTCACATGCATCTCAAAGTCAAAGGAGTAAAGCGAGTCTACAGTAGGGACTTTGGGTGCTGTCACACTTAAGCTGGCTGGACTATCAGCGGGGGAATACCTCGGATTCAAAACTGTCGATAAAACAAACACCACTCGACCCTCCTTCTCAACAGCTAGCTCGGTCACAAAACTTAGCTCAACCGCAGCAGATGTCTTCGGGGGAAGGTTTCCTACACTAATCTGGAAAATGTCTGAGCTTTCATCGCTTTCCTCGAGAAGGTAAGCACTGTGGCCGCTACTAATCGCGTCATCGTACGTGTCTCTTGCTTCTTGTTTCTCCTGCACTTCTGCTACGATTGTGCGACCGTCGATTGTCGCTTGAAAGCCGCAAACTGCCGCCTGCTCGTCGAGGGGGAAAACAAAAATGGCTTCGATTGGATTATCGTTCTTGTTGTTGTAGGTCAATGTTGATGTAACGTGGGCTGTAAAGCCAGTGACATTCACTTGAATTTTAATGCTTTCCAATGGAACTTGTGCATTACCCGTCTTCTCGATAAGCCCAAAATGGCGAGGCATGCTGAAATGAGTTCGTTCCTCCGCTTGATCAAACGCGTGATTGTCGAAGATGACTACTAAGTACTTGTTTTTATGCCAAAGTTAAAAAGTGAGTCATGCTGTTATTTTTGGACATGTGTTTCCGTGACGACGAAAAACCTACGCAATCGTTGATTGATAAACTATAAAAACCACCGTATACGGAAAAATTTAAAAATCAGTTTAATCATTGCATGGTTTGATTTAATTCCTTGCATCAAACAATTGATTGTCGAGGAATTAGTTATTTCGATATTTAATCATCGATTTGTTATTCAAATATATTGCCCGCGTATCGGCTCCCAGAGTTCCTTGTACGGTGAACAAACTGGCTGTGAGAAGACTGGGTCTATTATCATTACGCATGCGTTATGACGTCAGAGGGAAAACAAATTCTAATTTGGAGATAATGCAGTAACAACAATAATATGGCGGTTGTCGAAGCTTGTCTTCGCAAAATAGCTCCTGTATGTGAGAAAAACGGTCCGGTTTGTCCGAATAGTGTCCTTCTAGTGCCAGAGAAACCACTTACATTCGGTAGGACTATTTCAACAGAAGCTAACGTGCGACTCCTTTCGAAAAATGCACCTTTAATGATTTCTCGCAAACATGCAACAGTGGCGTCGATAGGAGGGAAATGGGCCATAAACGATCATGAGGTAAGCAGACTGTCCTTTCCTGTGTCAAAAACGGAAAGAAGAAACGTGGTAAGGAGTAAATACCCACGAAAATTAAGAGCTGCTACGTGAAACGCAAAAAGAACGGGGGGCTAAATTTTATTCGCTCACCTCGTTGTGGCGTTGTATTTTTTAAATGAAACGATAAATATTCATGATTTTCGTTTTGCATCGACTTAGCAAATAATATTTACCACTACACGTTATGCAAATTGAAACTCGAGCTTCCAAGCCATCGCTAAGCCTTGTCCTTTTTCTCATGGGTTTGTATGGATAGGTTTCATCTCTCAGCATAGAAAAAGGCGCCAATGGCAAACCCCATAGAAATTCGAAGTGGTTGTTCCGAGAGAACCATACTAACACAGAGCGGATTTATGTTGATACTAAACAGCTGATTTTAATATAAATATTAGATGACTTTTATTTTGAGCTAGTAAAATAATGCCTGAGTTCTGCTGTGTGTGGTTAAAATTGTTTGAAGAGTTGAGAAGAACTTTGTTCAACGAGGTAGTGTAAGAAGTTTCAATAGTGTATTTTTGGTTCCAGCGAAGACTTTACGAAGGCTAGTTGTATCATTGAAACTGGAGTAATTTTAAAACCGTACATGTTGAAGTTTAAGTATTTACTGTGTTAGAATAATGTTTCTTGATTAAACTTTTATTTCCTTAGGCTCCCTTTGTTGTTTGTTGTCAGAATATTTTTTCCCTATTGTTTCATTTCAAAAGCTTGAATTTAGTTTTTGTCACTAATGTTTTGTGTTTTATATGCAGAGGAAATGGTGGTTATAGCTCAAAAGTGCAACTGCTGTTAACTGTAATTTCCTAGCCAATCAACAGCACAGCCATGAGAACTTGGTGTAAATTTAATCATTTTTCCTACTATCACTAGTTTGACAGTCAAATTCTTTTTTTGATTTTTTGAAAATGTAAAACAGCTGTTCTTAAGACACTTATCATTAATACTAAACAAAGTTCACTATAGCCCTGGGCTTCAAGTCAAACGATGATTACATCGAAAAAAGCACAGAATGTTTAATGTATTATCTTGTTTCAAGAAAATAGCAGGTCAAGTTGAAACAGACCTAGAGTTTCTGTTCATTTTTTAATTATTATTTTAAATTGACATTATCCTTTATTAATTAAATCTTTATAGCTTCTAACCCCACTTATATAACCTTAGTTTGATTGACATTTGATTTCAGTTGATAGTTTTTCAGGTATTTACATATGAATTATTTTATTGTTGAAGTAAAAAAGATACATGGCTTTTAAACAAACAACATTGCTGCTTTTGTCTTGTATTTTCAGAGTCTTAATGGAGTGTTTGTAAATGGTCAGAAAATTCCTCCAGGTAAACCTTGGCATTTAAATCATGGTGACAAAATTGCCTTTGGTGTTGCATTGACTGACAAAACCCCACCAGAATTTGAATATACATTTGAACTCATGACAAAGGGTAAGAAACGACCCGCTGATAGTGACCTGCAGTCAACTGTTGAAGGAACTGCAAAATGCAGGAAGATTCTGTCTGAAAGTGACAGAAATATAAGAAAGCCAGGTTGTAGTTCCAGCAAGCAAGTCAGTGTTGTAACTTGTCATTTATCAGAAGAAAAAGTCAAAGCTGCAGAAGAAAGGATTGAGAGACTGCGAGCTGCTCTTGAAGAGAAAGAGAAAAACTTTGCATTAGTTGTTAAACAGTTAAAAGATACTGAAGTGGATATGGGTAACAAACTAGTAGAACAGAAACAGATTTTGGAGCAAGAGAAAGCAGATCTAGAGATGAATTTGAAAACTCTTTTAGCAGAAAAACTGCTCGAGAAAGATCAGTTGTTACACCAACAACTGAGAAAGCAAAATGATTTGCTGATTGCAGAAAAAGCGCGAGTTGAAGTTGCTCTTCAAGCAGAGTTAAATAGAAAACTGGAAGAGAAAGATAGAGAGTTAGAAAACAAACTTACTAAACAGAAAGAAGACCTCATTAATGTAATTGCTGAGAAGGAAATGGAACAGCAACACTTGCAGTTGGAGTTGGAGGAGTATCGTGTTGCTGGTGAGCGCTTACAAGGGTTAGAGGAAAATGAGCGAAAACTAACTTCAACCGTGGAAGAGCTACAGCTTATGGTTCAAGAGAAGGAACAGGAATTGAGGCATCAGCAGGATGTCACTAAGAAAGCTGAAGAAAGTGCGCGCAGAAATGTTGTGGAACAAATGGAAGATGAATTCACATGTATTGTTTGCCAAGAGCTTTTTGTGTTTGCTACAACTTTAGCCTGCTCACACTCGTTTTGTGAGCATTGCCTCTTCTCCTGGATGGAAAAGAAAAGCAACTGCCCAATGTGTCGACAACGAGTCAAGGGCCAGCCAGTGAGGTCTATTGTCCTTGACAATGCAATTGCGCGAATGGTTGAGTCAATGGATGAGGAGGCGCGCAAACGGAGACAACAGCTTATACAGGAGCGGGAGCAATTGAAGAGAGGTAATTTGTTAACAACACCAATTACAATTTACGTCGGCTGATGTCAGATGTGCACTCCCATATAACTATAAAAATAGTAGTTTATATGGGCAGTCTTGGTTGTGTTGTTACAAGTTTGACATCTACATATATCCAAAATTGCCCCGTCTCCAGATTCAAAAGCTATGGTGCATAGCTTGGTTTATAGCAGTATTAAAATTGAGCTCTTTGGATAAGTTCACATAATTTGCTTCAAAGACTCTATTAAGAGCTTTCATGGAAGACCTAAATTGGTGTTGCAACTTGCCAGAGTTGCCTAGAAGAGTTCATTTTGAGCATTGATAAGATGAGCCATAACTTGGATAAGTTATTCAAAAACCTTTGAAGAGAGTGAACTTTGTTGTAAAAGCCTTTTTGGAAAGACCTAATTGATATTTCAACAAAGCATTCTTTCAGAAGTTTGTCCAACAAAACATCCTGATTTGCTTCAAATATTTCCTATTTGGATTCTTCAGTACCAACATTTTATAAATTAAGCTTGGAATTGAAAGATTTCTGATAGGCAAACTGAAACCAGCTTTGGGTGGTGTCTCAAGTCCCGATTCAGAAGAGTCCTGCTGTTAGCTACATACATGTCCAGAGTTGTTTTCTCAGCTCTTATATTCGCTAAAAGGGTTAAGGTCTTGGTGAGTATTCGAGCAAAATATTTCACCAAATGAACAAGAAAGGAGAATATATTTATAGAATAAAAAACTTAGCTGTTGCCAGTAAATTGTTTATTAACACTTTGATAGTGTTTGACGATTATCTTCCCCTTCCTGAAGAATTTTATAAAGTGTACAATGAAGGTTACACCCAATGTTTGTTGACCAGACTTGTTGTTATCAATCAGAAATCTTGCTTCAGTGAAAAGTTTCAGTCATTTTTGAAAGCTGCTTTATGCAGAAGTTTGGCTTAGTTGGTGTATTTATTTCTAAATGTCAACTGGTTATTAATTTTTTGTGTCAAGGCATTTTGAACTTCACTGAACTAATCATTTTTGCTTGGGGGAGGGGGTAAGATAAGTTTATGGTAATCAAAGCTTGAGCCTTTAAATGTAAACTTACAGAAGTAATTGTTTTTTGAGGTGTATGTTTCAAGTTCTGTGTTTAAAATATTAGTACCATAATCTTTGGATATCTGAATCCACAAAAAATCTCAATTGACCGAGCATTGTAAAGAAAAGGAACTTTGGGAAAGTATACTTGCCTTTTTAGGATTGTTAAAAATACAATAAGGCTTTTTTGATCCCAGTAAAGATGAATTGACCCCTTTCTGGTTTTCTTCAACTTTTGAATCTATTAATTGTTATGGACCGTGAAGTCTCAATTCTCTTTTTACTGTTTGGTAGAGATCCTTTTATATAAACAAGTTTCAAGTTTGTACCTTCCTAAGAACTTTTGTCATGGTGTTAATAGCTGGAAGTTTTTCTTACTATTTATTCCAATATCATTATTTCTCAAGTACCCTGTTACCATAGAAACCATCAAGCTGACCTGAAACATCTGTTTAACAATTCATGAGTGAACTAGTATATTTTTTGAGTTTCAATTTTTAAAATGTTCTCAGGTGCAGTCATAAATAAGTTGATGTTGGGGGAAGGGGTCTAGGATATTTTCAAAATTTTGTATGAACATAACAGAGTATTTTTTATAGATAGGTAACTATGCATTCTTGAAGACAAGTGTCATTTGAAAGATTTTGCTTTTAGGTTAACTAAAAGGTTGCAATTAGTTTCTTTATTGTTGCTAGGTTAAGATTTAGCTCATCCAGTTTATCTTCATAATTCTGGATTATACTTAATAATATTATTGGAATGGTATTTTGCCAGATTTTATAAGTCTCAAATAGTATTAATCAATTTTATAATGCCCAGTTCTTTTGAAGTGAAGCAAGATTTCTAGAAAATAATAATTAGACAAGAAATTATTTTTGAAGAACAAATTAGTGCACAACCTTTGGAGTTTCTGCCTTTCATTTGCAATCAAAAATAAAAAAATATAAATTTTTGTAACATAAGTTACGTCAAGCATAAGAAAGGTAAGTTTTTCAAAAATAATGAAAATGAAGTAAATGACAATCTATTTTCAAAACATGGGTGTAGCCAGCAAGACAGTCCTATAGTTGGTTCTAATAATTGTATATTTTTATAACATGGTGGATATGTAAAAACAGAATGATCTTATACTATAAGATTATATGGATTTTTATATAAAAGGGTTTTTGTTTCATTTAAAATTAGATTAGAATTTTTCTAAAATATTCAAGCTGTTTGCTTCATGTGGTTTTTTGTTTTTTCACAGATCTAATAAAAAATACCAAACCTTAAATTTGATGTACAGACATCAAATTTTAGCCTCATTTTGTTGCAAGCTTTAGTCAGCTTTCATATATTAAAAAGACTGCAGCTGCGTATATATTCAAAGTCTGGAAAATTTTGCTATGTACCGTATTTAATGCAAGTGGATTTTTTTAATTAAAATAATCTATTTTAAAACCTTGTTTTTAGAGAAACTTTCTAGTCAGCTTTCATATAAAAAGACTCCAGCTGTGCATATATTTGAAAAGCCTTGCAAATTTTGCTATGTACTGTATTTAATGCAAGTAGCGGTTTACTAACTGACCAAGCTTAAGGTATTTCAATACGTTTAGTAAAGATGACATGTTTCAAAATTCCTGTTAGCAGAAGTTGAGTTTATAACCAGTAATTCTTTCTGTAAAATACAAGTGAAATCATGCCAAAGCATGTTGCTCATGCCTAAAGCTTGAGTGTGTCTCTGTATAGTTTCTTTAATAAGCTTTAGGCATTAATTGCCTGCTTTGTTGCAGGTTGAAAGTTATTGACAAGCATCGATTGACAAGCTATAAGAATGAAATCAAAACAGCTAAATTTTGAAAAGAAGATATAGTGCAATTTCGAGTTAATATTTCAAACTGTACCTCTATTAGAAACTGGATTTTTTCTAATTAAAGTAAATTATCTATTTTAAGACCTTGTTTTTAGAGAAATTTTTTCTGCAAAAAATATTTACTAGAGGCTTGGTATGAGGTAATCACATAGTTTTAAGAAATACTCAGTTCTGTACAGATTCTTGTTGATTATTCAATTAGATATTGAATCATACTTGAATGCAGGGAAATGATTCCTTGAGGAGATGTATTTAAAGTGAGCAAGATACAAAAGATTAATAAGGTTTTTGAAAACCCTTGGCAATTTTTTTTAATCAGAAGAGAAATTTGAAGTGTGTTAACTCCCTGTTCTTGGTTTTCTTAGCAAACATCCAAGTAGGGTGACTACCTTCATATTCTTTGTTCAAAAGACGCCCATAGCTCAAAAAGAAACCTCGCTCAAAGAATCTGCATTGTAATATTTGTATCATGCTGCAGGTCAGCCAAGACCTACATGTTAAAGAGAGTCTGTAAACCAGTTAAACAGCTAAGTATAATTGTAAAGGAAGTTTAAAAATAGCTGGTGGTCAATGGCTTGGGTTAATTAAATAATGAGCCTTGCTGTTTCAGTGGTTGACAAGACACTTGTTCACTCATTGGTCGCTAGCAACCTCTTATAGGCTGAAACTCGTCCGAGTTAGGTAATGTCAACAAATTCAAGCTATATTTAGCTTGCCTCTTGAACTTGCTAAGAAAATTTTCTAGGCCTAAAGTACCTGTGGAAATTAAAAAAACATGATGACAATTGCAATGATGATTGAAGGGACAAAGGTGATGATGGTAATGATACTTTTGTGATGATGACAAGTGATAATGGTGTTGGAAGCAGGGTAGAAATGATATGGTTATATATGGTATTGATGCTTGTGATGATGATGCTGACTAGAGTGATAACATTTGGGATGACATGGTGCTGATGAAAGTGCAGTTATTAGAAAAATATCCTGTTATTGTTTGCTGTCACTCTGTACTTTAAGGATGTACTGTCAAGA
>JAOBAT010062762.1:0-23129 GCA_026413305.1 Hydrozoanthus tunicans | reverse complement strand
CTATAGCTAGCAGAATACTACTTTTTACCAGGTAAACTAGCCATATGTTTTTGTATTTGTTGTTATGGGGTAGATATTTTGGTTTTGAGGTGTGGTAAAGCCAGTGCACTGGCCATTTAAGGAGCCAGAGTTAACTGCTAAGAGGGAAAGGCAAAGAGTGATGCCATAGACCAAGATAATCTCTAAAGTATTAACAGGCAGAACTTGTATTTTTAACACAAGGCTATCAATCTTGTGAGGGAGATGAGTATATATGGTCAGCAATGGCTACTTTGCTTTCGAAAGCATTTAGCTTGTTGGCTTTTCCTGCCGCCTCTCATTTTCCTGATTACAGTTGTCGCACTTACTTGTTTGATACCAATTGATATAGATCAGCAATTGCTATCATTATTACCTCTCAGCAGTAACCCTAATAGGAAGGTGAAGTTTCAGTGGTCTTTCCGAGCTCTAATATAGTACTGGAACTATTGTTTCGGCAGAAAAGGAGGCGAGTTGATTCTTTGAGTAGAGCTAAATAAACTTGTTCTTTAATGATAATGTTTTCAAATTGAACATGATGTGTAAATAGGTGCAGTCCTAAATTTCAAGTAGACCTAGGGTATACACCCTAAGTCATGGAAAAAACGAAGTCCATATGGAGGACAAAAGCTGTGTGTCTCATCATTAAGAGCTATATTTAGTTCATGACCAGGTTTGCAATGTTTGTATATGCATGTTGTTGGATTTGTTACAAGTTAATTCCTTTAATAGCTTTTTATACCTAAGGTGAAAAACTTTGGTTCCATTAGATTTTTTTTTCTTAAAGTAATGCAAAGAATATAATTTGGGTAGCATTTAAATGGTATTACTTCTATAGGCAATTCAAATGCCCTTTTGAAAAAACTTGAATTGTTTTGCACATTTTTTCGAAGGTTTCAGGAACCATAGGTTTAAAGAATAAGACAAAAAACTGTGACACAGCCTACAAGCTAAACAAGATCAAATATAGGATTTATAGATATTTTATTAAGGTTGTAATGTTTAGTGGTGTGTTTAATACAACTGTAACTCTAAGTTATAACTCTCAACTAGGTACTTTTTTAAGGCTTTTACTGTAAAGAAAAGGCTTATTTTTACAGTTATTTACACATACTTGGGTATCCTACAGAAATGTGCAATGCAGGTTGCTTTTAGTGTTATTATTATAATTTGTATTTTTTTCTTTTTATTATTGTCATTGTTTTTATATTTAGTCTCAATTTAACACCACCCTTAGCTTAAACTACCAAGAGCTATTCAGTAAAGTTGAAATTGAATTGCAAAGTAATTTTAACCTTGTTTCGTTTTTTGGTATGCACATAGCATGCTAGTTTATTGTTTTATTAAAATCGTTAAAAGGCTTGAAATGTTATGAAAAAAAATAAAAAAACGTTTTCGACATAATCATTATCAGGAAACATCACCCATTTTTACATGTTTAGCCTATTCAACATCTTATGAATTTGATTGAGTAATATTGCATTGTTATTTTTGTTATGTTTTCAATCTTGCCGGCTTACTTCCGCCACTCAAAAGCATTTCGCGTCTCATCTGCAGCTTGTAACAAGCCTTTAGCAGGAACTGAGGCCAACCCTATTTATCTTGGTGACCATGACAATCGACACAGCCAGTCCCGTGGGGGGAGGGGTGGAAACATTGGCAGGGCCCAAGTATACTTCGTTGACTCGAGTGATGAACCAGGCCCTGCCCATCCAGAACGAAGATTTACAGATGGCCGAAATCAACAGTATCAAGAGTACCGTAGCCAACAACATCAAAGCAATCAACATTACCATAGTGACCAACAGTATGGGAGGGCCCAGTATTTTAGTTCAGACCAGCACGGGCATAATTACCAAGAGTCAGTGCACGGCCGGCCTCATTATTCACACGGCCATTGCTTTATCTGTGGTAAGGAGCACAATAAGACGTTTTCACACTCACGCGCAATGCAGATATCCCACTGTTTTGGCAGGCCACAGGTCTTACAAATAATATGGTTTCCAAGATATGAAAATGTTTTTTTTTGCCTTTGTACGGTAATTCATGATGATTTGCAATGTTTATTTCCCATTGTTGTATCTAGGCGACAGGGTTCGGTGGTATTAATAAGACCTGTGTCTCGCCAAAACTGGTATATACGCACTGCGCATGAGTGTGAAAACGCCTAATTGCTTCATCTGTGTATTAGTATCAGGGGCGTCGCCAGGGGAGGGTTCCAGGGGTTCCATAACCCCCCTCTCCTATTTTTAACAGTGGTTTTATCCCAGCAAGAGCGTAATGGACTCTCGAATTCCTGAAATTCGTCGTTTTGTTCTATGCTTCCAAATGGTACAGTGAACGTCACAAAGGTATCTGTTTGCGTTTACGTAATGTGAGGAATTTAGACCAACCGTTCTCGTTGAAACCAATTTGCAAACCCCTCCCAAAAATCCTTGCTACGCCCCTGAGTATATACACAGTTATGGTAAATTCCCAATAGTTCATTCCATACATAAATTGCCAGTTCAATTTAGATATTTAAGCAATGAGAGCGTCGACGTCTGGTTTGCCCTTTCGAATGTTTCTGGCTCGTCTGCCCACCCTTTCTTCCTAGTGACGCTTTGTGGAAAGAAAAAGATTTGAACTGAAAAGAAAAATAGAAGCAGAAAGATTCGAAAGTTAAATGAGATTATGTTTAGGAGGTTTAAACTGAAAGGGCGATAGGTTCTTGTGTACTACCACCCACCTCGGCCCGTATCGGTCGATGTAGCGACTGGTAGATCGGCAGTTTATCAGTCAAGGAGTAAAAAAATTCCACCCTAAAAAATACTAACTGAAAGCTGAAATGTTTCAACGTGATATGCAGTAAAGAAAGGCTCGCTCTTAAAAGGATGTTCGCCAAAGGGATTTTTGTCTTAGCTTCTTATCAGTACGCACGTTTGCTAAAAGACGGGATTGCAAACAGTCCAAAAGCTTGGCATTTTTCAAACCTAAAAAATACCAGGCTCTTCGTTTAACAGAGGATTTGTTTTAACAACCCCTAAAACTACCAACGGTCATACCTGACCTCCCAATATAGAGACTACCCCCCTCCCCAGGGCAGCACCCTTTCGTAACTCAGCCGCTATAACAGGATGGGTGGTATGTTGGCAGTAAATTGTTAATTTATCGACATGGTTACACAAGATTCCCTTTTAGTGCAACGACACCCTCACGATATACCGCCGATGAGAAACTTATCTCATTGGCTGATACACATGTACCAGCCCAAATATTGCCGATATGTTGTCGAAGTATCGGCCGATATAGCACTGACGGGCTGATAGTAAACATATTCTGGTAATGTTGGACAGCAGTTAAAAGAGGATCTGCTGTTATTATTACGGGCGTGGTTGAGTGAGGTTGGTGTGGGGGAGAGAGAGAGGTTGGGAGGGGATGGAAGTTGGGGCAAAGAAAACTGTCTGAATGCATAGTGAGTTATATAGTATTGAACATTTATTTTGTTTATTTATTGCAGGAATAAGAGGCCACCTTGCCCGTCATTGCCCATTTAGAAGATAAACACAATTGCAGCCCTAGTAGACCGTTTGAAGTTTTGAAAAGACTTACCTTTGGAATATAATAAAATGTATAAAAAGGAAACGACTTTGCTACCTAATTGTGTTACCAAGACACACGTGTACGTATGAATCAAGTGAGTTAAAGTGATTACATGAATCAGTCTTTTGCTTTTGAGTGTGAACCATAGTCCTGAAGATAATTAATTATCGGTTATATAAATTATTGTTAAGGAATCGAACACATAGCTGGTGGTTGGTGGAAAGTTTTCGTGGTTTAGTGTAAAAACAAATTGTTGTCAACCCACTTGTCTACTTCATCCTGGTTGTCAGCTTTTCTGGCAATATGTAAATATTTAAAAATGATGGTAGCACTGGTTTTCTTCCAAACTGGAACATTAAGATCAAAGAAATTTATAATTTAGTAATATAAGAAATTAGGTGGAACATGAGCGAGCCGAACATTAGGAACCAAGATCTATCGCTGACAAGAGTGAATGAATCGCTCTATTAGTGTATTGGTCAGTAAAATGAGCGGCCAGTCAGGTGTACAGAAAGAATTAATGGCGTGTTAAGCAGTTGTAGGGGTTTGGTCAAGCAACTAAGCCTTACTAAGACTTCCTGTTTACCTTAGTTCCATGATACAACAGACGTGTGCCCAAATAATGGTTAGTTGCATATATGGATAGGGAACTCGCATTCAGCAATTCAAATCCACAAATGTAAGAAAAACTCATCAGAAATTGACATAAATTTGTAAAAGGTTTGATATGGTTGTGATAAATGTAATTAAATGAAAAGACGTTTGGTGTGGCAATGTGTAGATGTTTTTAGAAAGGAAGTGTTTTCTTCAAGAAACAGTTCTGTTTAGCTCTTGGTCCCAGACAGTTATCAACAGTAAACTTCTCCTTACACTTGACTCATACAAAATATGACATTTGATTTGGTAATGACAAAATAAGAATTGATCTTACAATCAATTGATCAATCATGCCCATTATGCCGTCTTGCATGTTTGGCAACAACAAAAGCAATTCACGCCCTCTGTTTTGGGCAAGCTTCTGAACAGTCCCCCAGTTGTGATGGAGTGTGGTGGTGGTGGGTTTCTCCTTTCACAGTTCGTCGCAAGGTTATCTTTGGTCCTCATGCTCCAAAATCCGATTCTAGTCTTTGTTTTGGCGTTCAAGACTCCCATTTTTCTCTCAGTGGCTTCCACTCGGTTTTCACCGCTGTCATTCATACTAGCATCTTGCGATGAATCTAGAAACCCGTTGCATACAGACCTGTGTGTTGAGTCCTCTGCCGCTGTTTCCGTAATATACGGTAGGTGGTTTTTCAGAAACAGGGTTGTTAGCCCTGAGTCCAACCCCCAACCTGGAGGACCAGGGGGTCACTTTTAATCAGGCCCATACCCTTCGGCATGGGTGGCCCTACCAGGTGTATATGACACCAGCCGACATAGCTCTAGCGATTGCTAGGGCACACAAACCGGTCCACCACGATAAGGTGATGGCCCCGACGGAGCGGGGAATTGATCTTACAAAGACTACTGATGATAAAAAACTTCAACGAAAAGCAAGGGAACTAATTGAGATCATTTTACCATTACACCTGGGACTGATATAACATCCGTAAATGAATAAGTGGAGTGCTTTGCGCAGTGATAAGATCTCTGCCTCCTAATCCTGAAATCCGTGGTTCGATCCTGCGTGGTCGAGCGTTGAATATTTGTGTGACCTTTCCAGCTAAAGGGCACTGAGTTCTTCCGGGGTTGGTACATTGAGTGCCTGTATTCATGGACGGCTTTGAAGCGGCAGCCATTTGCGCCTACTATATTCTTACAAACTTATTGAAAAGGCATTATACAAATGAATTTCTTTACCTTTTTTGAAATTTTCAATTAAATGGCAGAAATTGGCGTAGACTTGATAGCAGAAGAAGCTCTCAGTAAAGTCTTGGATGAACTTGACGAGTGAGCTAATGGCAAATATAACTGAAGAGTTTTCAAGATTTAATCAACCTATGGTAAACTATTCTTGTTCCAGCCAAACATGGGATCTTCAAATCAGTTGGTGATAAGTTCAAAAACACCAACGCAATTTTTCGAACTATGGTGCGCACTTCCCTTCCCGGCCATCCATTAGCAGATAATGACCCCAAAACGAAAGAGCAATATAGGAGACTCAAAGTCCCCATTAAGTTTAAATTTTTACCTTTTGTATTTAAACTGTTGTCATCTGCGAACTCAAAGTTCGAATAACCAAAGAAAGTTTCCACGTCTAAGTATGCTTTTTAATAAAAAAAAAAAAGATTGAAATGTAAATTTTGACCGAGCAGGCCGGGGACTGGTAACCTGTGACGACGCAGCAGTGAGTTATGTGGTTTTTGTTTAAAAAAATTCATTTCTGTTAAAAAGTTGTCAAAGTTTTTATTTCAAACAACTGCAAGGGAATAATTCATTGATTACAAATTTTACAGTGTGACTATTGTAGCCTGAATTGAATTTTTTTTGAGGTAAAAAAGATTGACCCTCCCCCACACGCAAACACGCAACCTTGCATCACTTCGCCGGGTCCTGGGAAAGGTTATTCTGGTTGTTGCTGATGCTGATTTGATCGACCACGCTGACCATGATTTCTGGCTGGTTACGAAAGCCAAGAACCCCCCCCCCCCATCCAAAAAAAATTACACAATGGATCTTTGTGGAATGAACTGGCTTTTTGTTGAATTTCAAACTTTTTTTGTATTTTGGGAAGTATTTTTTGGTTTTGGGAAGGTTCAAATCCAAACAACGAAAGAAAAAGATAAATGGTTTCATAACCCGTTATTCTTTTAACTATTGTCGGTGCAAATATTTTTAGTTTCAAAGAAACTCAGTCTGTTTTCCATGTGCCGTATTTAATTCATTTGTTCAAAGCAAACAAGGACTCGAACTTTAATAGAAGGGCGAACCGCCGCCTGGTTAGCCTAGTTGGTAAGGCGCCAGTCTGTCGTGCTGGAGGCCCAGGTTTAATCCTTGATGTCGGAACTTCACTCAGGGTCACAATATAAATGAGGAAGTGCTGCCTTTGCTCTAACACCTGCAAACGGTTAGACCTTCGCGTCCTCTCGGATAAGGACGTTAAACTGTAGGGCCCGGGTGGCAGACCTCGAAGGGGACTTCGAGTCCTATGTCCTGTTCTCCCGTGACTCCTTGAGCCAGAATGTTATAAAAAAACCCACACAAATAAAACAGAACAAAGAGTTTGAGTTAGTTTTGTGTTTTATTATTAATACTAGTATTATTTATCAAACTACAAAAAAGGAGACTGAAAAGGTCCCACTGATGGACAATTCTTTTCCTTTCAAATACACAAGATTTATATATATATATTGTAAAATCCTTTGTACATCATTATTTTATAATATTGTAAAGCTTTTTACAAAAACATACACTATGATCCTTTTTGCGCCTACAGAATTTGTTAACAACTAAATTTTTGTAACAGTATCAATGAAAAAGAAGTTGACAAGCTTTGATAATATGAAACTTGATCATCCGCCACAAAATTTCCTAAACTAGTATTTGTTGAAATGTTATGGAAACAAGTTACAAGCATTTCAAAAGTTTCCATTTCGCGCGCAACCTTAGGAATAAAAAAATTAACTACCTAATTTCTTTCAAAACAAGAATCTTATCTACTTTAACTCTGTTAAAAATAACGATTTGTTAGATACCAAAAAGAAATGTAAACTTAGTTCAAAGAGCATTTATTTCACATCAGCAGCAAATCGCAAAGCCATATGTGCTGTCCGTAGTCCTCTTGAAGACGAGCCTTTTACCAAAACAGGAGATTCCAAAGTGCGACTGTTCAGTCTTGACAGACGAGAATCTTTTTTCAGTATTGATGGACTAATGACTCCTGCCTCTGACAAAGCAATAGAGGACTCAGGGGGTTTTGCAAGGCGGCAGATGTCGCTATGTTCTATTATGTGCTCCTGAAAGGCAAGAACATATATACTATTTAATACACACATAACATACGTATACATAAATAATTTGTCTATAATAAAAAGTGAAGATCAACTAATGGATTAAATCAACAGGCTATTAATATAAGCATATAATATAACAGGTCTGCACTCAAAAACTATTTTGTAAATATTAATAAAAGGAAATTTTAGAAAGTACATTTTTGGAATCCCAAACTGATTTTTTTAAACATTTGAAAATTACTTAAATTAACTAGTTATGAAGTTCGAAACATTTCCAAACACAGTGCAAATATTAAACAATGTTAGAAGAAACTTGAATTAACACCTGTTTAGTTGGTTTCTATATAAGTATCAGACCAAATATTAGTGTCTTGACTTCGTCTAATCACTAAATTGTAATGCTTTACTCTGCTCAAGGAAACCAATTAACTTAAAGGACTTTTAATGACTTATGATTCAAGAGTTTTTATATAAGGTTCATTCGAGTCCTGTTCGTTTAGAGAAAACTAAAATAAAGAACAAAAACCCTAGAATGAATAGGACCCCTGGAATACTAGTTTTAAAGTTTTTCATAGGGAGTAACTTAATAGCTGGTCCATTACACCAGTTGAGTTTGAAGAAAAATATTGACCTGAAATTTTACAATTGTTAAAACATAAACTAACTTGAAATAACTGCTAAACACAAGAGAAAAATGGAACAGAAATTCAGACGAAGTCACAAATAGTCTAATTCAAAATCCTTCTTTTGCAGCCAAAAGAAAATTTCATTTACCTCAATAACTCTTAATTTTCCATCAAAGTCTTGGCTTTCAAGGGGTGTTGCATGTTGCCGGACACATTTTTCAGAAATGTTATCAATCGCGAGTTTGATTCGGCCAAGTGTTTCACTCTGCAAAGGTAAATTGTAAAGACTAATTATTCAACAAAATTTGAATGGTGAAAGTAAAACAGCAACGTAACTGGATCAAGTACGTACAAATCTAAAGGATTATACTAAACATTTTGCAGCTGAAAACCATTAAAACAGTACAGCTCAGACCTTTAGCCTCCTGATATAAGTAATTTCCATATTTCAACTTGATTGTGATTATAGAAACTCTAATTAATAGGCGTCCCAAGAAATGTGAGACATCCCAGTTTTTTTTTGTGCCAAATTCAAAATAAACAATCGGTTCAACTGGGACTTAACGGATTTGGTTCTCATAAGTGTTCTACCAAGGGTTCATTAACGTCTTTTTCTTCTTTTTTTATATGACAGACAAATTCGAGTAAGGGTAACCAACTGCCAGTCTTCCTCCAGCCCCACACAATTCTTTAACTTGCGCAGTCGGCGACAGCTTTGCGACCACCCGCCAAGCCATGGAGGGCCAAAATTTCTATTTTTAGCCCAGGTTGATTTCCCAGTGAGAAAAACATGGCGGTCTCTGACTGAGCGGAGAAACTGTTAGCGATCTTAAAATGTGTGCTCTTTGCTTGCAAGTGTCCCAGCAAAAGTTTAAAACAAGGCTCCCCAAATCTTACGGCAAGTAAAATTTGTGAACACCATGGCAAAAGTTTGTGTGAAAATCATTTTTTCTTTGGTATTAATTCAACTGAATGCCTGTGGGGCTGTCTAACGCCCCATTTACTGTTGGTGAACACAATAATAAGTTCTTACTAACTATTAAATTACAAAAACAGGAAGGATGGTGCATGGCTTCAGATGGTAAGATTAGGGAGTGGGAGGAGGAGGAGAAACTGCAGATGTAGATCGAGGCAAGCGTCTTTAAGTTTCTTTCTCAAATCAACTAGGGAACATAGCAATTTCCAAAAGACAATACATATTTCAACATGAATCTGATATATTGGGGACTGTAAAGGTTGGGTTCAGGGTTCGAAATAACGTTCGAAAAATATCTCTTGTTTTGTAGGCTGTTCAATGTAGATCATAATTTTGGCCGGCCGTTCTTGTACATAATATTGTTACAACAAAAATTTTAATTAATGCTTCTCATCTCTCAACTACAGTCATCTTGCAATTGAGGCGATAAATTCAGGTTTATCTTTGACCTGATATTTCCTGATTCTTCCTTCATTTCATATGAAAATAAAATTCGCTAGAAGGATCACTAATTTGCTGGACGGCGACTATTTTGAACCCTGTAGATTATATAATAATCAAGAAAATCTTTATTTTTACAAACTTAGGCCCATTCAAAGCATGTAACAAATCAAATTAAAACCTGATACGTGCGAGCTGGAACCAAAAAGTTATTTTGAAAAAGGCTTTTGAGTTTATTTGCAATAGTTAAATTTTATATATAGAATTTAAGGAACCTATGCAAACCTGCTGCCTGAATGTAGCTTTTCGATCAAGAAGCTTCTGGTCCAGCTTTGCGTTTTTCTGCATTGTATGTTCCAGTTTCTGCTGCAGCACTGCAAGTTCACTGTTTTTAAGCTGCAGAAAATTAATCAATAGATTGAAAGATTAACCAACTTTTCAATCAATTCAGTTTCTAAAAAATAAATAAGCAAAGCTTAAAGTTCCTATGAAACGAAATTTGTATTTTTTTTCATAATTTTGCAGCTTATCATGTCTTTAAAAGGGATTAGAGACAAAACTTCACGTAAACAGAGCAGTTCACTGTTGGCATGGGAAAACACAGACATCATCCAAACTGTTTCAAACACAAATACCAGAAACGCCCCTGTCTAGAGCTTCAAGTTTTTCAAAAAACCCCCCTCTCTAATAAGCCGCCCCCCATCCCAATTTAATGGCGAAATGGAGCTAAAACATAAGGTTTATTGTGTCAAAAATCTATTTTATCAATGGTTTTACCGTTTTCATTTTTATTTTAAATTATGCACATGTCTTCTAATGACTAAACCTGCTCTTTCGGTTTTTGATTAGGCATGGTCACATGACCTCCAACTGCAAAAGGCCTATATCATTTTCAGGTGAAATATTTACACACAGAGAGAGGGACCTTTAAACTCAGTTCAAGTTCAACCTATTGAGCTCAGTTCAAGCTCCTGAAGTTCTTATCAAACTGATCTGTTGAGCTTAAAAAAGTGGGTGATGTGAGGTACAAAAATTAAAACTTTAAATGTGTTTTAAAAACACATTAATACCATCAGTCTGTAGTACATATAGAAATTCTTACTTCAGAATCGAATGTAAACAAATAGTCTTTACATACCCTAAGTCCTAAATATAAATATATTAGTGCCACACTTGAAATAAGAGCCACACTTCGAATACGTGCTGCACATATAGGCCCACAAAATTAATCTTGCGCTGCCCTCCAATAAGTGCCACGTCTTGATTAAGTGGTGTTGGGCTAATTTGTTAGAGCTTCTTAATTACTTTCCTGCTACAGTACATGTCTAATCGCAGTTGTTTGCTGCACTACAATTAAGTACTGCACCAACATCTCACTGTGAAATTAGAAAGCGCTGTGTATTCCACAAAGTTTGTCTTACCAGTAAACTCTGGGTATGCTCTAAGTTCATGTCTTGTAGCAACTGCTGCTCCTTCTCAACCTATACAGCAAGACAAAAAAATAAATTATCCAATTAGTTATAACTATCAAAAAACTTTCTCATCATAAAGTGTAACATTTTACTTTTTGCAAAATGCATGGAAGGAAAAGTGCAATGCCAGCAAATTTAGACAACAAATTAAAAAGCATATTTTTTGCAAGGGTGGTTTAATTACTACTATGTACATATAGGCAAAACAACCGGAATTATCAGGGGTCTTTTACATGACAGTATAATAATAACATCCACTCAATGAATAAATCAAGATGATGGTGTTGACCTAATTTGTGTGGTGTTGGAAACCGAAAAAATATACAGTACCCATGAGGGGTCTGTGGCTTAGACCTCCCCCCCCCCCTCTGTAATTTCCCTCTGTAATACCCATTGGCCCCCTTGGAACTTTGTTTACTATCCACAATATTATATGCTAGGAACTAGCTTGAGTATGTGAGCATGGGTATTTGCTGTTCAAACCACAAAGTCCTTGTGATAACATGTTAACTTCACCTGGTCAGCTCGATCAGACAACATCTGCACTAGAGTTTGGTTTGTTGCACTCAATGTTCGAAACCTCATCATCACTCCCATCAGCATTGAATCACTCATTTCCAGGTAATCTAAAAAATTTAAGCAACTGTAAGGAGTAGAAAACCTCCCTTCTTGGCCTCATCTTGTAACAATATATCAAGCTCAGAAATAAGCAAAAATCAATGACAAAAAATGTTTTCAAGGACTCTTAACTAAAAGTTTAACAAAACCTCAATTTGAGCAAAAAAGCCACAGTCTGTGGAACAATACTAACAGTTCATAATTTACTTCTTAATTGGCTGATTTTGAACAAGTTTTATCAGCCATCTTTAAGTCAAGCAAAACAAAAAAATCTATTTCAGTCCTACACAGTGCTTTTGACCCATATACCAACGTATACGTAACAGTCTTCAAATATTCCAAAAACATATATAGGGGATCAATGCGTGTATGCTGAGGTCCTTTTGTCTTGCAGCTAACATGCATTTAACTGTCTTCAAATTATGTTTATTTTAATCTTAAAAGAGTAAGAAGTCAAATAGTGAGAGCCCTTTATATACACTTATCAATGAAAGAATATGTGATACAGTCAACACCCTATGACTACCAATTGTATTTCTCAAAACTCACCTTCTGGAAGTCGATCAAGCACCTTCAAGAGATATTTCTCATATATAGAATATTTAGCTATTTTTGATTCAAGAGCCATTTTCCTGCAAAACAGATATAAATCACTGTATAGTCATTAATTTTTTTGTGCTACATAATTTATCCCTGATGCCTCTTTTCTAACTTTCATCTGAAGGATTGGAGTAGCAAGCTTAAGCACTCCTTTGCACACCAACCCAGATGTGTCATGTGTTAAGGCAATGAGGTCAGACTTCAAAGTCAAAAGCTTTGGGCTAATAACACACACACACACACACACACTGTTCAACCAATGTCAGGGGTAGCAAATGGTCAATCTGAGACTGCATGTCCCAGATGCTAAGACAGCCTTTAAAAAATCTGAGCCAAAAATTTCGGAAAGCAACGAATAACTTGAGACTGAGATGTTATGATACAAAAAGACTGAGACTTAAAAGTACTGAGACACCAAACAAGTTTCAAGCATATCTGTAGAGACTTCAAGCTCTGTCAGAAATGCCAAGAATGCAAGTTGACCATCTTGTAAAAAGATCAGAGATTGTGAATCAAGGAAAAACAGAAGATATGAGACCATGAGACATGACAAAAAAGTTGACAAGGATTGAGATGATTAAGAACTAGCTGTAATTTGCTGAGACTTTCATTTTTGGGGGACCATTCACTATACCCCCTAGTGCCCGTCCAGTATGTCATGGTCGATAATAAAATTATTAATAGTGACAATGCAGGCAAGTATCAGGGGACAATACTAGAGTTGCAGCCCTTACCCCCAATAGTTTTCTTGTCATTTGCAATTTCCAAGATCAAATAACTTTGAATTTCCTGAACACTAATTGCACAGTGCTTCTACTGTAGCTATGCTCAAAGTACATATGCCCCTCCCCCTCCCCTCCCCCTAATTAAATAGCAATTTGTTCTGATGGACCTGCAATGCAGAATAATTAAGATAGCATATATAAGTTTATTCCCAGTCATGTGAAGGGATATTAAATACATTTTTACTTTTATATTAAACGCTTATACACTATATCAAGATAGAAATGTCTTACTTTGATCTAAGGACATCCAGTTCATTGGCTAAGACACTAGCTTCGTTTGTTTTAGCTTCCTTCAGTTTAAGCTCTGTTTGGTATTTCTGAATTGCTCTGCGTCTCTTGGCATCATTTTCTTGGATGAACTTTTCAAACTTCCCAACTCTAGCACGGATCTGGCAACAACATACAGTAATATTATGCATTAGCAACATAAAAAGAGACAACAACAACAATTAATGCATGTCCCAGTAGCTTTCAGTACATCTAAGGGAATTTATATGCATATGTTTATTCAACTATATACTGTATCCTAGAATTTTAGTTCCTATTTTTTAAAAGCTTTAGCACTAAAAGTTTAAGAGTCATGATAGATTTTTAGCTACCTCATGACCCTTGATTAAATTTGAATAACTGCTTTGTGACGTACGTGATAATGTTAATGGTTATGAAATTTTAACTCGTTCAATTTGGTTTTAATTTGTAGCTTTAGAACTACAGTTATACAACTTCAGGATATACGATAAAAAGTAACCTGTTGTTGTTTTTTCTTCAGTTCTTCTTCCTTAGCACGACATGCCTCCATACGCTGGGAAAACTGTCTTCTTTTAACATCCAAGTCCTCCTGAACTTTTTCGATTTCAATTTCTTTTTTCAACAGAAGCGTAGACTGAAGAGTATTAAGGCCGGTTTCAAGGAGTTTTCCTGACGTCTGGCGAAAGTAAAAAGAGTGGCTCTTCAAATCGTTAATATCAAAAATCACAAAAATACTGTGGAGGACAGAAATTATGAAGTGCCAACAAAACACTACTCAGATATATATATATAGAGTTTAGCGGGATTTTGGAATACTTCCCGAAATCGTTGCCCAAAATCATTAATTATCAATACTTTCTAATCTCAATTATTTCAATAAACCAAAACAACTAGTTGTACTGTATTAACACCGAAACATAGCCGATACAGTGCTTCGTAAGTTTGAAAAGGGACCGTGAAATGTATGAGCCCATATTAAGCTGAAAATTTGAATACCTCCTTGACGATAGGGAATTTACGAATGTCTTTGTCGTCCTCATCGTCTTCTTCCCTTGAAGAACAGATCACAACAAATCGATTAGAAAATAAATCACGTCAGCTGAAAACCATCTACACAACGGAGAGAATTCATAAACAATGAAAAAAAAAGCACTTCAACTGCTATTAATGAACTGCGAAGTTCGAGTTTAGTCACTTGACTTAGAATGCGTACCTTAGCTGCGTGACGAAAACATTTCTCTTCTGCGGTTCTAACTCCAATCTGTATGTTCCACCTCCACTCATTTTCTCTTCAGGAAGTTATCGTTAAACTATCAAACTGCCACGATAATCAAGACAACCATTAAACTGTTATGTATAAGAATGGTGATATTCTAGAATGCGAGCGGGATGAAGTTGCCATGGTGATCAACTGATCAACCGCGAGAAGACTGGACCAAACAACAAAGAAAAATTTAAAAAATCTTCCTTCGCCTTCGGTCTTGGCTTTTTCCAATATATCTTTATTTTAATAGTAATTTACAGCATCTAATAGTAATACCGAAGTGTCAAAACAATTTTTTCGTTAATGGGGCTAGCCATACGAAATCTTTGACATTTTAGAAATCTTTGAAATTGAACCATGTTACTTTAATAAATACGACAGAGGGTAAAAAGGTCCCAAAATTGAATCCAAAAAAACTTTCCGATAGTTTTAAAATACGAAGTGACTATATCAGTATATGAGCGGTAGCAGCTTAAGGTCTTCGAGATACTAGTTTTCCATTTTCCTAAAATAACACGGGAAAACCTAATCTCCGGGAATAAGGACTATTTTAACTTCATTTACAATCTAAATGCTGTTTTGATATAACGTTTTAATGGTCGCATTTCGCCATTCTTATCACGCTAAGCAGCTAGATATGTAACTGTCACGAGCAGTAGTTTTCAATTTTCTTAATAGAGTGAGTATACTCTTTATTACGGAATGGTGGCCTGCTAAGTCAATGGCGAGTTTATAGTCTGCACATACCAGAAAAGGCGAACTTATAAAACGTTATATCAAAAATCGAATTTGCTTTTAGATTCTAAATAAACTTAGAATAGTCTTAAATTCGGAAGATCGTGTTTTCTCGCGTTGTTTAAGAAAATAAAAGAGTACCGCTCATTTATCCTTGACTCGTGAGCGGCTACCGCTCATATAGCTGCTTCGTTAAAAATATGCTTGAACTTTGATTACTGATATATGTTTGAATATCACGAGAATTTGTGGCCCAGTGTGGTGAGGAACCCGTTTTAAAAGACGTTGTTAAATTAGTTTTAGAACTCGTTTTGACTGCAGATTTGTGGAAGTCGAGAAGTTACGTTCCTCTTTTGGGTTTGTCTCATGGTTAAATCAAACAGTTTCGCTGTTTTTGGCGTGTTTGACATATCGTTAGTTTTAAAATAGTCGAGTCTTAAATAATTTTAGTGTTGTCATTTGTCGGAAATTTATAGGTAAAGTTATCCGAAAAATTAAGTCTGAGTATTTTCGTATACGTTTAATCACAGAGTCTCCTAGTGCTAGAGACGTTTTGTTATTTACTTCGTAAAAAAATAATAAATAATAATAAGATAATAATGCAAAGATTTATTTCCCTTTTATTTAGTACCTTTTATGCTAAAAACTCCTTTTTGAAAATCATTCCTATTTGTGGGAGAGTGTTTTGTTTTTTATCTTAGTTTCATTAAGAAGGGGCAAGAAAATACCAAAAGGTTTGAATGGTAAGAGGCCATTGGGGCTGGGTTGGGAGTGAAATGGGCCCCTTTGGGTTTTTGTTGGGGTGATGAGGGTTCCTTGGGGGTGGAGTTGTGGTGGTAAGGGGCCCTTAGGGGGGTGGGTTGGGGTGGTAAAGGGCCCTTGGGGACCTTCCTCAATCCTAGAAATGAAGTTTCTGTATAGAAGAAAAGCATTGATTTGTTTACTCCATGACTGTGAATAATTGAGCCTAATACAAACTAAAGTTTATACAGACAAAAGTACAAAATGGAGGTTCTCTGAAAATCAAAAATTTCTAGAGTTGCACAACACTGAATTCCCTTCTCACTTTTACTTTTGAATCTTTTTCCTTACCTCCTCTAGTACTGATTTCACTTAATTAACCAGTCCTGAATATATTAAAAATATTTCAGTTTATCTTTTTGTTCAACTTATTTAAGCCCTCAGACTGTTGCACAGGAGTCCACCTTTGTTGGTTGTGACTCTCTGACATAGCAACTTCAAATTGCTGGCAGCTCAACAAAGCATTTTGAATACATACAAAAACTGTTCACTTGAGGAAAAAATAAATATCCTTAATCTTGTTTGACCTCAATGTATAATGGTAACTAGCTACATCAAATTTTGGGTCGAAAGGCAGTCTGTAAAAAAAATCAGCTCTGAGGATACATTCTCTAGTTACAACACTGAGATAAACAATAACTGTAATTGGAATTATATCATGCTTGACTGAATGGTCAATCAAGTATCCTGAACACCCTGCTGTGGATTCTTTTTCTTCTTGTCAGCAATCTCTTTTTCCTCTTCTTTAAAGGGGTCTAATCTCCTCATCTGTAACAAGAACACTAACACAAATTATAAAAATGTAGTGACATTGGTACTGACCAGGCAAGAAGGGAGGGTTAGTGCAATGGGTGTGCTTGTACCCGTGCCCCCCTTCCCCCCCTCACAGATGATGAATGTCCACTTTTTTTGTTGACGAACTATTTGAAAAAGCAACATTTATCCTCTGTGTTTTTCTTAATTGATTTTGAAGTTCAAAAGTGTGAATAACACCCAGGTTTTTAAGGTCAGTTTTGTCTGCCTTTTTACATTTCAGTCTCAAACAACCTAAATGTTTTCAAAATTTTCTGGGGAAGCTTGCCCTGTACCCCCCTAAGACTCGCACAGTCCTGCAAAAAAATCCTGGCTACAGGCCTGTTGATTGTAACATTGCAAATCAAGTGCATACTGTAATTTTCTGGTGCAATATGTGTGTTGGCATTTCAGTTCTCCTTGTGAGAAACAATCCATGAATGTGTCTCCAAAATTGGTCTTGCTCATCACTGAATTTGCAGTCACTCAGTGGTTTGAGAGTGAGCATATGAGAGTGGGTATTCCATTAGAGTTTAAGAAATCTGCTGTAGCTAGCATTTGAGCAAAGAGAATCAGAACACCATTCATTATTTAAACACCATACAATTTTATTATTTGTGTACTATTGAGATAGCTGGCAAAGTTCAGCCACATGCACATGCATGTACTAGCTGTATTGTCATACTGTATGCTAACAAGTTGAAATTACACAGGTGGCAAACTTCTTTATGTTTTACGCTTTATATAAGCATAAATTTATTAGAATTTAAAGATTAGTGACATTGTTTTTTGTTTTAATAGACACATGAAGTCACAATTAATCAATTTTGTTCTTTAAATAAATACTAATTAGTTACATGAGTCCCAATGAAACACCGTAAGCAATAAAATTGTTTTTGATACTTACAACAAGCACATTTCAGCCATTAAAGCAATGATTAATTTAAAAATATTAATAACATACCTTTGTTAAACTTTTAATGAACTCTTCAATTTTGGCTGAAAACTCCCCTTTCACAAACATTTCCTCTGGGTCCACTAAAAGTTTACCAAACAGCAATACTTAGCTTAAAGAAATGATAAAGTTTAATATATCATTACATGGATTGCCATGAGCAACAGAAGCAAAAAACTACTTGGGGAGGAGTGATGAATGGTGGTCAGCGAGAGCCATCGCTCACCTCAGGGGGAAAGGATCTCTATTTTAGTATGTTAAGTGTGCTTCACTTATTTTATAGCTGTATAGCCCTGGTCAAAATTGACAAATTGGTAATTTTAGAGTTTTGAGAGAAAAATCAATGCTATTTTAATACCAAAAATAAATAAATTAATGGTATTTTTAGGTGTCCAAAATGAGCTTGTATTTTACCATTTTCTCTTTCCTTTTTCAAAATTGATGTAATGCAGTTTTTTTTTAGGGTCAATAATTTTCACATCTTGGTATTTTTAATTTTTTTAAAAGTGCACTGACAAGCATCAGAAGTTCCACCCGTGGGTTTAGCCTTGTTTCAAAGCTCCTTTTATTTTTTATTTTCAATATAGGCTTAGTTTTTCTGACCCATGTTGGCTATGTCGAACTAATATTAGGCCCAGTAAGGCTGAATCGAAACAGCTGTCCTGATGGCTGCTAACACCCATGATAATGGTCCTAGTGTAATAATTCTTAGGGATCCAGTAGAGGCTCCGTTCCCTCTGACACTAAGCATCAACTGACGCCACTTTACTGGTTGTTTTTGTACCATTGTAATTAGCAGCACGTGCAACAATACACAGTTTTTTTTTCATCTCCACTAGTACTGACACAGGGCACCGAGGCCCATCAAGCTGAAGAATAACGAATAACACATATGTGTAATTTTGTACCTCTAACTCGTTCACCCTTTCTGTGAAGATAAACCATTGTCATTTGTGTACTGAAGATGAGGCCACACATTCCAATCAATAAATAAGAATTGTATCGGTGTAGCCACAATCTGAATTCATTCCAAGGCGCCATTTTGTTTCAGTCTCGTTACCCTCAGCTCGCGGTCTGGAAAAAGCGTTTGTTTTGGAAGAGCCTGAGCACGAACGCAAAAAAAGTTGCAAGTTTTTAAAAAAATTAAAATTTGTGTTCAATCATAGTGTAGGCGATGATACCATTTATACCACCAAAGAAAGCAAGCTAAAGTTATTAAGTGTCTGGCTCCCTGAGCTGACAAAATAACTAAACTTTCGTGTTTTTTTTGCGGAGACTGGAAACTAGTACCAAGAGAGCGCGCTTCATTCGACTAGAGTTAGGTTACATAACTCAGTGTGAACCGTCGAAGAGAGACGAAATCCTGTTGTAAAAACAAGTATTCAAAGCGATAGTCATGCCAGAAGGACCTGAGCTTCACAAAGCCAACTTGTTTGTAAACAGTGTCTGCAGAAATCGTGTGTTTGCAGGAAAGATCATAAAATCGGCAGTAAGCACCAAGAACCCTGACGTTGTTTTCGATGTCAAACAATACACCATCCGCGCAGAGTCCAGGGGCAAAGAGATGGCGTTAATTCTAACGGAGAATCAAGGATGCGGCAATACTAGCTTTCAAAAGAAAGAGAAACTAAGTGTTACGAAAACCATGCGAATTCTGTTTCGCTTTGGAATGTCAGGAAAGTTTTTGTTCTCACCAGTAAGTGAGTTGCATAAACATGCTCACCTGCAGTTCTTCACCAAAGACAAACCTGTAATGGCGTTGTGCTTTGTGGATTACAGAAGGTACAATTTCTCAGTTTATATTTTGCTCATTGTTTTTACCCAGGTCTATGGGGAGGGGGTTAATCATGGCTCAGAATTTTGGGCGTGGGCTGTCACACCCTGACCCTACTTCAAAACGACCCCAACGCCCTTTAATTCCTGCCCCAAGCTAATCATGAAATAACACAATGAATAGACTTGCTGTCTACATATTCCAGGAAATAGATACAGAAACAGTGCCGATTAGAAGATGAATTTTAAACAGAGCCTGGCATGTGAATTTGGAAAAACTTCATACTTAAATCTTTATACACCAAAACCCTGTCAAGCCATTTCTCATCCAGAAAAATCTAGAGTTGTTGCATCCTGTATTAAACAGTTTATAAATATTGCAAGATTTTATAGCTTGCTTTAGAATTTTCTTTTTCAAGATTTACATACACCCTGTTTTAGACTGGATGTTTCTGAACAGTGGCACATACCTCAATTTAATCAATATATTATATGAGTAGTCCCTCCCCCCCCATGGGTGTTGAGTAAAATTATATCTCTCTTTTTTGTAAGTTTCTTATTAGAGGAAGAAAAATTAGTGTCTTTGTGCCTTTATAAGTACAGTGTAATATAGATGAGTATGAAATCAATAAATCTTGCACTTAGTTAATGAGAGGGAGGGGGGGGGGTCACTTTAATTTTTATCTGAAAAATTGGGTAGGCCAGGTATTTTTGCTGCAAGATTATAGTGTTGGGTCATATAAAACTATTTGTGTTCATAAAATTTTAGTTTTTATTTACAACCCCCTCCCATATTTACAACTTGCCTCTTACCTATTTTAATATTAAAGCTGAGCTTGTCTGAGTGAGAGAGCAGGGTTTAAATAAGGATTTAGGGTATAACCTGTGTCATTACAGTTAGCTGATAAGTGAATGACTTTGATGATGAATTTATATGATTTTACGGGCAACATTGATATAGATTTTATACTGTACCCAGATAATGACAATTATAACTGCAGCCATCCATTACATTGTTCTTCCCTTTAACAGATTTGGTAAGTGGGAAGTAAATGATGGATGGTCATCCAACAGAGGCCCAGACCCAGTATTTGAGTATAAAGCTTTCCGAGCAAATGTCATAGAGAACCTGAACTCTTCAGTATTTAGTAAACCTCTTTGTGAAGTTCTCCATGACCAAAAATTTTTCAATGGCATTGGAAATTATTTGAGAGCAGAAATCATTTTCCGGTAAGTAAGTTTTGTTGTTGTTGCAACTATATATATATAAGTATAGTTGTTCAGCTACTTTTATTGTGCAAAATCACTGTGTGGTGGTCAGGTAGTAGGTTAAGAGGGTTGTTATGGTTCAGTTTTGTGGCTCTGAAGGCTGTGGTGGAAACCACCCTATTTTCCAGTTCCTTGGAATGCTTGGGTAGAGGTTTAGGCAGATGCTGTGAAGGCTGGTCCATATATACTGGGAGTATGAGAAATGGTACTGTTAAGTAAGTGGTCCACTGTAACAGAGTAGGACTTTCGTTCATATCTAGAGTTCGGTTTGAACACCTATTTCAGCAACAATTTAAGCTTCATTCTGATTTAGTTTTCTGAGAGTTTTGTTTTTGTTTTATCGCTTCAGCAGTGCAGTGGCCATTAGCGTGTTTGACTTGTAGTTTTAGGGTCACGAGTTTGAGCCCTGGTCAGACTATTGTGTTGTGTCCTTGAACAAGACACTTTACCTGACTGTGTTCCAATCGACTCAGCTGTATAAGTAGAGCTATTACCTACAATAGATTAGTGTCCTGTCCAGGGGGGTCAAAGACTCTCATCCACTTAACTTTACAGAAAGCAGAGATAAGCACTTGCCCTATGAGCTACTTAGGCTCAGGAAAGGATTTGACTAGCTAGCTTTAACTGGGGAAGAAAAAAAAAATAGGGTTGATTTCTAGAAACCAACCCCTTTTCAGTTACCAAACCTGATTGGGTGGAACTCAATATATATATCTAGTGAGTGTTTTATTGGTTTTGCAAGAAAAACAACAATGTGGCTGGCCAACACGCATTGCTTGATTTTGACCTTTGGCTTGAATGTTCTCTCCAATATTACAACAGGTTTAAGTATCTAAATAAATAAGTAAAAAAATTATATTTGCATTGCGACCTTGCATTTAGTTGAACTGCAATGTAAATACATCTGAAATTTTTTATAACATTCTTTTATCTAAAACAAAGTTCAGGGGTGCCTCCTTTCAGCTGTGCAAGGAATATTTTGGAGGAACTCAAACTAAAGCAAGAAGACAATCTCAAGGTAATGTTATTGAAATAATATATATAGCTATATATAGCTACTAGTTCATATACTGTAACGAACAGCCCTGACTTGATTTGGGTACTCATCATCAGGTGTATACAATCATGCCAGAAAGACTTTTTACTGATCTAAATTTTAACACTCCTGGAGACTTCGTAAGTAATGGGTGTCACTGAAAATTGGAGGAGAATTTAGTAGATGCCTCACCTCACCGCCACCTAGTCAGCCCAGTTGGTAAGATGCCAGTCTGTCATGAGAGAGGCCTGGGTTTGATTCCTGGTGCCAGACCTTTACTCATTGTCTTAACCCTTTAATCCCTAAGAGTGCCAAATGATTAGCTTGTAAATTCTCATAACTTATGCCCTTAATATTGCTATGAGTAGTTTGGGAGAATTTGAGAATTCATCTTTCAGAGTTTTGGTGGATGATCAATTTAAAGGGTTAAAATAACTGAGGAGAAGGAGCTACATTTGCTTTAGCATCTGAAAATGGTTAGACCTTTGCATCTTCTCAGAAAAGGATGGTAAATCATAGCTCCTCAGTGGCAGACCTGAAGTCCTATTGCCTATTCTCCCATGACTCGCTTGAGTCAAAAATGTCCTAAAACAAAACAGAGATACTCACACAGCAGCAAATACTTTAGACATTCTCATGAAATTATAGCTTAGATCAATGATTTTTTCAATTGTTTTTTCTTTTTAAGTTAACCTTTCAGTTACAGTTGAAAAATCAAGTCATTTAGCATGTTACAAATTGCTGCCAATGCAGACTGACACACAACAAGTGTGGAAAACATTGAAAATCAATTATCTTACAGTGTTGAATTACGCTGTATAGAGTGGATTTTTTTCTTCAAAAATAATAATTTTGTATGACCTTTTTTATGGCTCCAGAGTACTCAATTACTATAGATAAGAGATCTAAAGTGGCAAATTGATTTTGTGAGTCAAACTATGTAACTTTTGAAAAAGTTATGTTATACTAGCAATTCTAGCTAAAACATAGTACATTTAGAGGCAGCTTTAAATTTATAGTATCAAAAAGTATTGGGAATGACTTGAGGGTCCCCAGACAAAGTCTCTTCGTTTTGTCCAATGATAACGTTTTTATTTTTATTTTGAACAGAACGACATTAAAAATCAACTTTCTGTACAACCAGACTTTCTGGAGTTGTGTCATATTGTACCAAAGGAGGTCATCGGTTTGGGTATGTCCATTGT
>JAOBAT010062751.1:0-16351 GCA_026413305.1 Hydrozoanthus tunicans | reverse complement strand
GGGGAGGGGGTGGTGGATCAACATATTCTCAACACACACATACTCGTATACATAGCGATACATGGCAAGGAAGAGAGATATTTAATAAAAACGGAAAAAAACAGTATCGCGTGTGTTTATAAGCAATTTTTTGTACGGGTTATGACGTAAGAGGCCTCAAGGAATGTTGAAGGAAAACGAGTCAAAGCAATAAAGAAACTTTCTCAAGGCCTCTTACGTCATAACTATTTCCTATGCTCTTATATAAAATAGATTTGTAGCCTGTCATAGCACGAGTACCTTTGAAATTTTTATTCGATTACCCGGCACGGAAATCCATTTGCCGGAGATTCTGCATTAGGCCCCCATTCGGTTCTAGATATTTCCGCCTCACGCTAACCCCAAAAGATTATTAGAGACCTTTAGCACCGGAGGATCTCTTCACGACGGGGGTCTGTTTACCGTGCATTGACCTGATCGAATACGGCGGTTTTTGCGCGAATTTCTATTTAAAGCAGCGCGCGCCTTACCACGACAGATGCGCACTCAAGATGGGCGCGAAAACTTAATTAAACTTAAATTGCCCAAAAGTAAAAAAAGCCTTTTCGCCCTTATTTTCGGTGATTGATTCAATTATTTCATATTATAATCCAAAAAAACTTCGCCCTGTTCACGGTCTCGACGAAAAAATCAACACGGACGGGTACAAGTACGAGTCAACTACTGGTATTTGATTTACGGTTGGCATCCGTGAAAACACGAACGTCTGTTGTTTAAGGTCTCTTATGTCATTGTTTAATCTCTCCCTGAAGAGTTTTCAGCCCCTGGTTGTGCAGGCTAGTATTTTGTTGAATTACACTTTTAAAAGACTACCTCATATCAAAGACTCGACACTTCTCTAGCTTTCCAAGACTTTAATGGAACTTTAATGTATAAAAACTTTGTACTTATAAAAATCTTAGTGACAATGAAATAAAAACTCCCCGAGGATGAATCCGCTGACCGGAAGTTACGGGATGGTTTTCGTAATTGCAGCTTCTACTTCACAATATAGTCACGTGAAAAGTGATTTCAGTCAAGGATCTATTGTACATGGCCAGATCAATGTAAGCTGGTCCTCTTACATATTAAACTTAGAACATTTGCACGGTCCAAAAGTCGATTCTTGCCTAATATCTATAATTTCTGCCTCAATTATTTTGCTTTACTGTTAGTGTATTGTATGAAGAGACATTATGTTGTCTGGTAGTAGTCCTATCCATCAAGTACTTTTGATTGTCAGCTCCAACTGCTAAATAATGACCCAATAATTTTTGTAGTTCCTGTAAAAAAAATTGGCCTAGAGCAAGGCAAAATATAAAGCTAATGCAAAACTTTAGTAATTTGTGGCTTACATTTCCAGCCGTAGTCAGTTACCGAGTTATCTTTCTCTTCGTTTGTCAGACATTAGATTTTGTGCTTTGTGATTTGTATATACAAGTTTAATTGAGCTTTGCACATGCGCACAGCGAGCCAGACCATCAAAAAATGGATAACAAAATTTTTTGAGTAAAAAATTGTCAAAAACAGACAAAATATGTAAATTAAACAGGGTAATTTATGAATCTTTTTCTCGCGCACACAACATTTTTTCCGGTTAAAACTTATTATTTCTTACGGTTTTAACACAAGGTAAGTAATTAGATCACATTTCATCACACCTAGAGCAAATTGAATTGTGAACACTGTCTTCTCCGAGGTGAACACATGGCAGCTTATACAGACAGCATAGAAATTTGCATTTTAACTCATAAAATTTCGCCATTTTTTGAGTTTTTATCCTGAAATACACTGTGAAGACTGTCATAAAGTTTGTAATTTTGATCCAATTTCTCGGGAAGAAAAATTCTACGATTTCTACAACAGCTCAAGTCCTATTTTCCTTGCAACACACTAAACACGCGTTTTCAAATGATCTATGAACAAGACAGAGGAACGAACAATTGACAGAGTAACAATGAAAAGTCTAACGACATAAATACAAACACAAACACTAAAAGAAGCACCAACTATTACAAATAGAAACATTAAAAGTTAAACAAGATCGGTTTTTGTACACGAGCGACATAGTTTAAAAAACACATATAATGTCCTAATTTCCTAGTTGCACCTCTTGGTACGAAAAAAATTGTGAAAATCTAAAACAATTTAAGCTTCAAAAATTCTTAAAGCTAAATCGATCGACGAGTTACAATACTTATTGGTTTTAAGATGCCCCTCAGTTTGAGGAAATAACCCGACCCAAAAATTACATTATTTTGTAGTTGTTCGTTTTTTACCCGGCAAAAACTTGCCAAGGCAAGAAATTTGAAATTTGGTATTATCTTTAGCATTGCAAGTGTGAATATTTAAGAAGAAAAAATTGGCTCTGGCAATAGCACCTTTTCCTGCCTTCATTCTTGCAACTTTCTGAGCGGCAACTGAATAATAAAGAATGAATTTAATCGGTGTACCGGCCAGGCTCAGAAGAGTCAAGAAACCGCCGAATTGCTGCACGCTAGCACAAATACTAATACAAAATAACAAAAATATTTCTAAACAATATTTACAAATTCTCGCCTCCTTATTATATATATTATTTGATGTATAAAATTCATTCGTTTTGAACAGAAAACTTAGCACTCGTCAAAGCACCTGCCTGATCTACGGGCTGTGCAAACCAAACGAGTTGAAAAACGCTTGCAATTTTTCTCAAAGTAGTCCAAGTTCTGCTTTAAATTGAATAACGACGTTGCAATGGTTCCCTAACTGCTTGGTTTACGTCGACAATGCCGCAACGACTTGGTGAATAATACCATCTTTAAAACACTAAGATCTACCAATAAATACAGCCAACTTAAGCAGCAAACCGTCGCACGTGCAATTTTAAAAAGTAGCATCAAGAACAACAAAGAATCAGTTTGATCACGTGCATTTTGTACTCTCGTGTAACTTATTCCTTTTTCTTGCAGGCTAACACGAGCCACTGTACGCTTGACATTTGTTAGGGGTGGGGTGCTGGAACTAAACAAGCACCGCACCCACCTCCCTTTGAGTTGCAGTTGCACTGCTTCCGGGGAACAGCAGTTCGGTTCAGTTGCTGAACACATACATACACACTAATGAGGCCACTTAAACTTCCGATATGAGTTCGTGCACCAGATAACAGCCTCGCCCGACCTTACCCATGCAGAGCATACAAGCATTAGCAGTTTGTAACTTGTTGGGCACCAGGAGGAAGGTTGACAGGAATTTGAAGATGATTCGATCCTCGCCTCGTCTCATTATCCTTGCCCTCTTCGCCTTCCACTGATTCGTCTGCCATTTCGATTTTCTGGTCTTCTGTTCGTTTCCCCCCCTGGTTGTACCACAACATGCCAATCACTCGTTCTAAATTCGCTTGTTCTGTTGGTGTTCCCGTAGCTCCATCCTCTAGCTGTTTTTCCTCCCACACATCCTTGTCAGCCTTATCATAAAACGTTTCGTATTTATGGAACTTGGTATTAGAACCATCCTGTACTTTCCTCTGTAGTTGATAGACTCTGAACGCTCTCTGTATACGTGCCGCAGCAATATTTTCTGTCTTGAACTGAGCAATCACGTTTGACACCTTCTCCTCTTCCTTGTTCTTTGCGTCCTTCTTTGAGAATCTCTCTTCCAATCTTTGTACCAGATCATTCATTTCCACCTCCTCAAAGCCCTCCATGTTACCTAGTACTCTTCTTACCAATACTTGCAATAAATCCAAACAGTAAATTTTGTTCCCTTGCCTTAAAGGAACGTCCAGCTTCTCAAAAACGTCAACATTTGGTTTAGGGATTCTAAGCGGTGGATCTAGGTCATCCAGTAGGTCACTTAATTGTTTATAACTAATATAATGAGTTGCATCAGAATCATAATTTTCCCACACCTGAATATAAGTCTCAAAATCATCGTCGGTGAGACCAATTTCGTCCTGTGACTGTGCTTCGTTAAAGTTCTCAAGAATAACTGCAATGTACATATTGACGATAATCAGAAAAAGCAAAGTAATGTAGCTAACGAAGTAGATTACCGCGAGCCAGGGGATCCCGCAGTCTCCATTCATACCGCCGGGTTCTTTGTTCTTATCGCAGCCCGGGGGCGTACCCTCTTCTTGCATTATCGGATCGAGAATCGTGTTCCAGCCCGCGGCCGTACCGATACGAAATAGAAGAAGCATGGAATTGCCAAACGTTTCGAAATTCACCACTTCTGTTATTCCATTCCACTTCTTGACATAACCAAACAAAGACATTCCAATAATTGCATAGATAAATATGATGAGGAAAAGTAACATAGCGATGTTCACCAGTCCGGGCAACGACTTAACAAGAGCAAAGAGCAGACGGCGAATTCCTTTGGCACTTTCGAAGAACCTCAAAAGCCTTCCTAAACGGAAAACACGAACAACTCGTAGCAATCCTGGCGAAAACGGCATGGGCATCTTCAAATAATCCTCCACAATAATACCTGCGAACGAAGCACACGTGTTACACACGATGAAAACTTTTGCCAAACACTCTCCATTTTCTGTATCTTTAGCTTTAGCTTTAAATTGGAAACAAACCAGATATAAGAGACACATTGGTTTCAACTCTACCTAAGTAAACGTGCATTATGTTAAAGTACCAACGAATCTATGTCTAGTAGATGAAACGAGTTTTCCAAACAAAGAATAACTTTATATGCAAAATATTTTCCTTACCAACAATTGAAAAGATGACAATGGTGAAATCAAACAGGTTCCATCCTTGTTTGAAGTAGTCGAAGCGCAGGGCTATGAGACGGATAACCGCTTCCAGGATAAAAATACCAGTGAATATAAAGTTGAGATAGAGCAGTGCACGGGTAACGCCATCACTTTGATTGTGGTGCTCGATCATCATCGTCAGCATGTTTAGTAATATCACCGTCATGATGAACACTTCGAACTTCTTCTGATGAATTAAGTCGAATACCCAGGCACGCCATTTGGACTGTGAAGAATAAGATCAATAAAGTTTACAAACAGGCCACTGACGTTTCCGTTCGATTAAATTAACAACTATCCCCAGAAGGTGAGGTGAATAGCGGTAGATATATACCGAGAAGCAAATTTAGTATTTACCAAAAGATAGGGATAAAATGCGCTTCATATTTTAAAGAAAAGAAAAAATCTAAGTTCTTTTCTACTTTTAGTTTCTTGTACATTTGAGTTTCGTTTACATTCTACAGGGTTTTTTTGAAGAACATAAATGTCGTGCACTTTAATCAGATTTTGAAAGAAAACATTTTGTTCTAACCATTAAAACCAAAAAGCCAAATCTTGTTGTCCTCTTCGTGTTTTCTGGGCTGGTTCTTCGTTTAAAGCAATCATTTCCTCGTCTATAACTAACGGGTAACGCGACGCCATTTCGACTACCGCCTCAAAATCAACTAATAGTCTTGGATATTGCGAGATACGGGAGCCAATCAGAGCGCGCGAAAATGGGCATTGGTTGCTTTGGTAAATACTAATTACTAATAAGAGCAGCAAAAAAGAATACTATATGAAATACAGAAACAACAACCAGAAAAAGAGAAAGCCTAGTGTAAAACAAGACAAGTGAAAGTTTTGTTCAAAGAATGTAGCGTATTACTATTTTTAGTAACAAAAAGTTTTAATACCAGGCAGAAACAAACGCATTATCGAGAAAGGTAAAAAGGGTCGAAATAACTTTCAAGATACAGAGATACCAACTGCAAGCAAACTGACACACGTATGCTACTACAGGCGTGATATTTCAGACATACCACAACCGAAACTAAAGTCCCCAATCTGATAGGAAAACGAAGCGGAGTATTTACTCAATTTAACAATGCGAAACATCTTACCTTTGGTCTCTTTGGTTGCTTTTTTGGTTTCCTGTCCCACGTTTTCTTGAACGCATTAACCCAACTTCGTTGACCTGGAGTCAAGAATATTCCTAAGGCACCACTGTCTTCGTACTAAAGAAATAAAAAAAACCCGTGTCATTTAGCACAATCTTACCGTAGCGGATTGGGAATCGGGGTTATCTTAATAGGATTTAGAACTTAAGGATTTTTTCTCAGAACTTTCTTCATTCTTCAAGCAAATCAAAACTTAAGCTATTTTTAGAACTATCAGGGTTTTTCATGCAAATTCATTTTGAATCTCAAAGTTGTCTAACGCAGTTGTCCAAATGCGTCTGATTAAGAACTGGATTGCTTTGAAACTTTCTGATTGAAAGATTTTACCCGTTGTGGGAATTTCAAGGATCTCGACAAACTTAAAAGGATTTTCCAGGCATTGATTTCGTTTTCTTTGAACCTTTTCACCCCTACGACATTTTCCAGCATCAAAATTCTCCTTACAGAACAATAAACTGGTTAGTGCTGAGAATATGAAGTTTGATCACATAATAAACAATCTGTAAGATGAGTTACAAAGTTCTCCCAAACTGTTCTTAGAAATATTATGGACACGAGTTATGAGAAGTTACAAACTTATCACAGGGTACCAATATGAATGAAAAGGTCAATGACTTCCAATGATTTTCAAAAGACAATCAACAAGGATACAAACGATACGAACCTGCTGTTTGAGACGATTGAAGTTTTCGATGATGACACCAATGAAGAGATTCAAAATGAAAAAGGACCCCAAGATGATGAAGATGACGTAGAACAAGTAGTTGTAGAAGTTGTTTTCACGGATCGGTTGCTTGTCAATCTGTTGAAGAGATTTCAAATTTTCATGATTTATGAACTTGTATGTTTCTTTTCCAAACGAGTACAAAAACTTTATCTTTAAACAAATATATTTCGAAAAGTTTGTTTCCTCTTCAGTGTTCTGTCTGATAATTACCCAGGAATGCTTTTAATTCTGAGCTTTGAGACAGTTTTTACTTTTCCACTCTAAATTTTCGTTATAAACGAACCCTTCATCACCAGGGGCAAGCTACACAGGCCTCGAGTTTGTTTCTTTAAAGGGCCATCAAAACTCGCGATTTTTAATGGTTAGTCCGACATATTTGAATGAACCTTAACAACAGTGGAAAATGCTTCCAGAAACGAAACAAGAGACGCAAACTGCTTGCCTCAGGATGAAGTTTTTCTAACTTTAATTCCTCGGCAGCAAATAAAAAGAACCCGTTCTGTACTTCACAAAAAACGCGTTTCAGAAACATTACTTACGCCAACAGCATCAACGGAATCGTCCATCACTTCAAACACTCCCTCCAGCGTGGCCTTGGAGAAAAACAATGATAAAGTCACTTTGACTTCACTATCACTTCCAATAGCAAAAATTTCTTAAATTCTTTTAAAGAAAAAATAGTCGTAATCATGCCGCAATATACAGTTCTCAAAACATATATTTTTGACTAAAATATAATTTGAAAAGGTAAAAATTTTGTAAAAGATGATTTAAAACTATGTACACTAAACGTTTTCGATCAAATTTGCCACCTTCAGTGTAAATATCTTATTTTAATCTTTAAGAACTGTGTTTTTTTTAACATTTTTACTTACGACTTGGAAGAGGGCGAGAAAACCGTTGAAGGAGCTATCGAAATTAATCTTGGAGTTGACCCACTGAGCGCCGGTTGTGTTCAAACAGGTATTCTTGTCGGGTACGACTAGGTGTGAGTACTTATCACCGTTCGCATCAATGCACTTGTAGAACATTCCTCCAAATAGTTGATAGCCCATGATACTAAAAATCAGCCAGAACACCATACAAACAACCAAGATATTGGCAATCGCTGGGACAGCGTGAACCAATGAGTTTACCACGATCTGTAAAAACAATTATAAAATAGCCCAAGTGAATCTCGCGCACTGATTGGTCGAGAGCGGAAAAAACCGAGCTCTGTAAGAGAGCACAAAGAACACTTTTAGAAGGGCGGCTAGTGACTTTCAAGTTTTTTATCAATTCTCCCAATACCCCCTCCCCCTCTCCCAAAAAAAATTTGCTTGGGACTATACATTAAGTGTTTTTGCTATATATTAGACTTTCACTTAAACAATCATATAGCAGAAACAAACAAACAAAAATTGAGCGCGGGCCACAATTGCGCATTGGGACACATTTGAATTTGATCAGGGGCACGTGACCAAGAGTTAACCAATCACAGTGCTCGTTTTGTTGAGTGAAAGTCTAGGCAAGTGAACATCTTTTTAAGCCATATAAGTAAGTTTCTTATCTATTTGGCGTCCAAAGGATTCACACCACCGTAAGATGTTAAGGAGGGTCTGTAGATCAGTAACGACAAACGGTAACATGGACAATAGCAAAGCATTTGAATAAAAGATCGCTTATGCACCACAAAGGCTTTTTACGAAAATAACATATCTATTAACAATCGAGTGCTTTTAATAAACATTTGGTACGTCCAACCGCTACCTCAACCACTATTATTCCAAGCCTACTTACACATCATCTTGCAAAAGAAACGCAAACAAGAAAATAACATGTAACTATTTTATTGCTAAGTTTTGTCCCCGAATTTTTGTGATTCTTTTAACGTTCAGTTTAAAGTAAAACTGAACTTAAGCTTCAAAACAAACAAATTAATTGAGTTTTTTTATTCTCAGCAGTAGGTTCATAAATTGTCAAAATTTTCTGATCTATTGTTTCTTACCTTCATTCCCTCAAATCGCGAGATCGCTCGCAGTGGTCGCAAAGCTCGCAAAGATCGTAAGGCATTTAGGCTTTGAATCTCGAACATACTTGCCAGAGAGACCTAAAGACAAGCAACGTGATCAAATTTACACTCTACAAAGAGGCGATTTTCAGATTAGAGGACGGACAAGTTGTCCAGACGAACAACTCTTCTCAGTCGAACATATAGGCTGAAAGTGAAAACGAGACCAACAAGATTCTAGAAGAGCAATTCGTCTGAATTTGTTCGTCTGTTTGTTCATCTCTTCGGACGATTTTTCGTGGACGAATTGTTCATGTAGCCGAACAAATCGTCCCGTTCGTTCCCCTTTTATACTAAGATGAACAAATCGTCAGACAACTTGTCCGTCTTGTAATGTGAGACCGGCTAGTGTCTGCGCTGCTCATGGTTTCCGCCCATGTTTGAGTGAAAACGAAGCTGTGCAAATAGGCAGACCTTGCATGATAATAAAATTAAAAAATAGCAGTAACAACAATAATACTTTATTCACTTAATAAAGCGACATGAAAAAACCCTTAACTTAGTTTTCCCCATTTTAAGATAAGAATTAAGAGATTGAAAGTCACTTACCGCAACTATGAAAAAGTCGAGACAGTTCCAGAGATTCGAGAAGTAGCCAATTAAACCAAAACCGACGAACTTCAACAAGAACTCAATTGTGAAAGTAACAGCAAATATGTAGTTCATGTAAGACAAAAATTTCTTAAGGTCTGGTTTTTCGCTCAGATGAATGTCTTCAAACACCTACAAAAGAAAGAGAAAATCAATGGAAGAACAAGATCAAATAGCATCATTCTAGTAGCGACTAGTAGTACAGCTAACAGCTGGCATTAAAGAGATTAATTTAAAAAATCCTTGATCAACAGACCATACTTTTCTAATGGCATGCAGTATTACTATATGCGCACGATATTTTGTCTAAAAAGTTTGCTCGAGTGATTTACTCTCTATTCGACTGCGAGATAACAAACATAGGTTCGTCGATGGTTTTAGAACATTATCGGAAGCTGAAAATGTTGTCAGCTTCTGAGAGGAAACAGCAAGCTTTGGTGATGCTATATCCATCACTATTCATCTTAACTACAGCAACAACAACAAAAATGGTAATTAAACGATTGCAGTTCAAGGATCGTACTAGACGAGTCGTAAAACGATTGTTTGAGCAACCGCAAGTGGTTCAAGTTTTGCGCCTTTGTTGTTTATGAAAAATGAACATATGATTCTTGCCTGTCGATAACGAATTCAAAGGTTCAAAAACAAAAGCCTAAGATTAGTTTTATTCTAAAACCTTTCATCAGTTTGAGTCTAGAGTCTAAAGAGCAACTCTTGAATTTCACTCAACATCCATCTCTTTCTCTATTTGGTCTGAAGTCTAAGGTTAAGTCTCCCCCCCTCCCCCTCCCCCCCTTACCCCGACAGTTTAGGTGAACCTTCTTCCTCAGTGAAGGTGAGTGATACTTTTGCATTATTTTCCCTTTCACTACAAAACTTCACTCGAAAGACCTAGAATACTTACCAAAGTAAGACTGCTAATTAGGATCATAAAGAGGATAAAGCCCTCAAAGTACTTGTGCTCCGCCAGTGCGATAAGGTGCCAACGCATGTTGTGCCATCCTCGTCGGAAACACGAATCTCTATAACTACTGCAGCAAAGACTGTTACAATAGCAAACAGCCGGGCAGCAATCTTGCACTTTCTCTTTGCTTTCCACATCTGTATCCACCGTCACAATCGTATCACGTTTTGAGTCATGAGGAGGCGATCCTGATGGAATTCGAGAATCAATATCACCGATGCTAAGGTCTTTGCCATTGGACCGCTCTGAACCAGCAGATTGCCGCGAGTTGCCATTAAGCACAATCGGAGCTGAGCCATTCCCAACTAAATCACCATTGCTTAGGTTATTTTCGTTTGATTCCAACTTGGCCATCTCATCATTCTGGCGACCAATCGAAGGTAATCTCTTGTTTGATGAGGCTGGAAGTTCTCGAATGCGCAATGCAGCATCATCCAGGTCAAGCTTGGTTGTAAGGGAGTGTCTGTTGTTGTTCGGAATCAATTTGTTGGCCGTGTGGTTTCCCAAATGCGCCAGTGGGTCATCTGAAACAAAGGCAAAAGCAATTGAAATAGTGCAACGACAATGACAATAGATCTTTGTCACGCTAGCATGGAATAGAAATATATTCAGTTTATCGGGAAAACGAGTCCAGAGTCAATCTCAGCACATTAATATTTGTAAAGCTACAAAATCTCGTAAAGATTGGCCGCAAATGGACGGAGATATAAAGGTTTGAAACTGGACTTTTTCCAATGCCCATCCAGCCTCGTTTCCATGTTTTCCAATACATTTCTGTAATAAGGGTAGAAGATCAAGCTTCATAACCTCCATATCTGCATTAGTTTTTGGGAAATCTTTACAAAATTTTGCTCCCTGGCTAATACGGGTGCGCTGAATTCGATGCTAGCCACAGTTCTTTGATCAGTTTAATATATTTTTACTACTGAGATATTAGATCTTGTTGGTCGAGGTTGTCCTGCACACAGGAAGGAAAGCTAATACTAACGAATTTGTTCCGGATTTTGTAGAACATTGTGGATCATAGAGAGTGGACCCTAGAGAGTTAATCTATTTTTGCGCCTATTACAAAACACTCACTCGAGAGTGAAGTGGTTGTGGGACAAATGGGATGGAACTGAAAAAAAAACCCTACCTGGTGGATGCCTTACACCGTTGGAGTTCTTGCCGTTAGCCGTTATGTCACCCATTTCAAGATCACTTCCTTTTTCAAAATCTTCGTTGCTGGTAGAGAACTGGTTCGAGAGAGTATTGGCAGCATCTTTTTTGTTCTTGAGTTCATTTTCGTCACCGTCTTCATTTGCAATCATGCAGTATTCACATTCTTTCTCGTCGCCCGAATTTTCTTCTCCTTCGGGGCCAACACGCGTACGACTTCCAGATTTGTTTTTTGACCGAAAAAGTAGCTTTGAAATGTTCAATCGTTTTTTCTTTTTCTTCTTTTTCTCTTTCTCTTTTTTCTTGGCCTCTTCATCCTCTTCTTCTTCGTCGTTCCCACCAAAGGAATTCAACAAAAGAGCAAGAAAAAGATTAAGAATAATAAAATTACCAATAACAAACACAGGGAGGATAAACAAGATAGCAACTATATCGTCCGTTGCTCGCATCGTCCACCATAGAGGCTCAATCCATTTGCCGCACAAAATTCGAAAGATCATCATAAATGAGTGGCCAAAATCTTTAAAATTCCATCTCGGTATTTCTTCAAAAACGTCCTTCGTATAGGCTTTTCCAAATATATTCATGCCAACAACGGCAAACATGTAAACGATGATTCCCAGAATAAGGGTTATGTTACCGACTGGCCCTACACTGCTGCCGATCGTCCTGAGAAGGTCTCCCATTGTTTTCCACGACTGAGCAAGTTTGAGGACACGGAGCTGAGATAAAAAAAATCAAAACATTAAAAAATAAAAAATAAAATTAAAATATAGTTGAAGAATCAACTCATGACATTTCACTCCGACAGGCTTCCGAGCGGATCTGCATGCAAAAGCTTTTTACACTAAAATTGTTTTAAGAAATAAAATTTGCCGATAGAAATTGCGAGCACAACAAAGCACTCGTAAGTGTTTATCACAGAAAGTTGGCACCACGTTTGTCCTTGCGTTGCACATTTGCGTATTGCTAATTTTCTAATACACGAGGCGTTTCATGCGTGCGAGGTGCTAAATTTTCTTACGTACGAGCGTTTCACGCGTGCGTGGTGCTAAATCTCTTTATAAGCGTTATCGTATCTAGTATTTGTGGTGCTAAATCTGGAATATCTTTGCTGACGTTGGTTTCTTCATTACTAAACATTCTCCTTTTTGGGATTTCTTGTCTTCTCGAGAACAAAGACGTTAGAAGACAAGAAATCCAAAGAAGGAGAAAGTTTAGTTTTGGTACCAAATCTCTCTATTGCGTTAGCGTATCATGTATACGTGGTGCTAAATCTCTCTAATGCGGTATTTTGTTGCATTTTGGGCAACGAATTGTACGAGCAAATTCAATGACAAACACGAGACCTACCAGACGGAACGTCCGAAGCACACTCAATCCGGCACCAGAAACTGTCTTCGTATACGACAGAACCAGGTCAACCACACTGAGAACAACAATAGTGCCATCAAAACAGTTCCATCGGTTTTTTACATACTCTCTACCACCAAGAGCCATGAGTTTCAGTACCATTTCCATAATGAAAACACCTGTAAAAGTCTGAAAAACAGAGTAGAAGCGGGTTAGATTTGCACCTTTTCTAAGATTCCATTGTTTGTAAAACTCAGGAGACTTTGTTCGTACATACATGCAATCGGTCGTTTTATGTAAATACGTTTGTTTGTATGTTTTGTACGTGGATTATGCGTTTCATAAAGTTTTTACCAGGTTAAAATACTCCAGTATCTGCTTGAATCCTTCGTCCATGCCATGATATTCCAGTGCCATTGCCAATGTGTTCAGCAAGATGCACAGGGTGATAAAGAACTCGAATGATGAGCTGCTGACGATAACTTTGCAGATTGCGGAAATTTTCTGCCAACAAGTCTTGGGCTCATCATCAATCTCCTCCTCGGGCACTTCCTCAACCGTGTTCTCTGGTGGCGACACAACGACACTGTGTTCGCTGATTTGATCTTCTTCCTTGGGAATCACCACGTCACCCTCAAACATCGCTTGGTGTGAAGTATGGCCATCAAATGAATATGTCGAAGCAGAGCGCTTGAGTTTCAAGAATAGGTCATGCTGTTGGGAGATTCAGAGCAACAGTAATTCTTGAAATGTTGTTCTAGGTATGGTTTGAGCATAAATTATGCAATGATGCTGCAGAAAGACTATGGTCAGTTTTAAACATTCTATATTTTTTAGGGATAGGAAACAATGGCTCAATAATAGTAATTTTTTTCTGTTCAGGTGCGTCAAAATTATCTTTTGAGATAAAATATACTCTTTGCTAAAAGCGCACCAAATCAACCGTTCGCTCTTAACTTAAAATTGACACATTATATCACTGAAACGTAATGAATTACGTCTCACGATTGATATGCACCTATTGGTTTTCGACATTTTGGCTCAAGGAGTCACGTTCCACAGACGTTTCACAGAAAAAAAACAATTCAGTTGCTTTATCGTTCGTCTTTTTTTCTTTAGAAAACTAGTTTTGTAAGTAAGCAACATAAAAATTAAAAGAAGACTAAAACTATTTGTTCTCTATTACTTAGGCAAAATTGGTGTAGTTTAAAATCGAATCATTTCCTGTAAACCGGGGCCGATTTGTTCAAACGTTGATTAGCGATAAACCTAGGTTAACTCTTAACAAAACGTATTGGTTGTCATGGTAATTAACCCTGGATTGGAGCTTATCATCTTTTGAACAAATCTGCCCAGATTAATGGATCGTGGAGAAGAGCTGATCATTGTCAAATACCTTAATACTTTCATCTTGCAGGGCCGACGTCTCTTGCTCATATGAAAGTGAAACAACAGCAAGCACCAAGTTGATGAGGTAGAAAGGCCCCAAGAATATAACGAAGATGAAATAAAACACATACCACGTTCCCAAACATGCGATAACCTGACCAACAGATGAAATATTTAACAGTTAATCAACAAAGTTATGATAGCTTACTAAAAAGCTTTAAAATTCTTTCAAAAGTTCTGTCACTTGCTTAAACAATCTTGTAACTTCAAAACTAAATACCTTTCCCTTTTTCCATATTTTTCGAACAACAACAACAACCGGCAACATTGATAGCAATAAATACAAAAGCATTAACTACAACCTTTACGGTAGTCAGTTAATCCATAAAGAATATTCGCTGTTTGCCGGTGCATATTATGCTACATCATGTGTCAAGAGTAACTGCATTCTTTGACTCAAACAACAATAGTACACAAATACTTACACTGTTGTATATGCTCTCCCAGTAGTCCATTGTGACAAGTTGTAGCGAGTTCAATAGGGCATACAGAAAATTGTCATAACTAATAAATTCGTTAAAGGTATTTGGGCCAGTGTCTTTCAAACAAGTGTAGTTTGTTGGACATATCCTGTAAAGAAATGAAAATCTACAGTAAGAATCTGTTTAAGTCTTTCCAGAGGACGAAGAGTTACCAAAGTAAATAAAGGAGTTTTCTGTTTATGACCAATGGGCTTTGCGATGTAGATGGCCTTGTGCAAAGATTTCTTCACATGGCGATCCGACCTCTTACGAAATCATGATAAAAATGAGAGGAGCTACATACAGCCAACAATACGACCCCTTGTTATCTCATGGTAAACAAATTGGTTAACGATACGACCCCTTGTTATCTCATGGTAAACAAATTGGTTAACGTACGACCCCTTGTTATCTCATGGTAAACAAATTGGTTAACGATACAACCCCTTGTTATCTCATGGTAAACAAATTGGTTAACGATACGACCCCTTGTTTTTTAATGGTAAAAAAAGAGGAACTAAGTTTGGTCTATGATACTATCCCTTGTTACTTCATGGTAAACATAATGGTTAACGATAATACCTCTTATTATCTTATGGTAGACATAATGACGAACGATATTACCCCTTGTTATCTCATGGTAAACATCAGTAATAGTCAATAATAGTGTCCCTTGTTACTTTAAGGTAAACATATTGGTCAACGATAATACTTCTTGTATCTTATGGTAAACAAAATGGCTAACAATATTGCCACTTGTTATCTCATGGTAAACATAATGGTCAATGATACAACCCCTTGTTATTTCATGGTAAACATGGGAGGGACTATGCTTGGTAAAGAATACTACCCCTTGTTATCTCATGGTAAACGTGGAAGGAGCTAGATACAATCTCTTTCGATGTATACAAGATAAAGCATAACTTCTTACCGCGCATTTGATGAGTTGCCACAAAGGTCGTGCAAGTTATTTGTCTCCAACCAATTTGCTACACAAAAGAACATGAAATTACTTGACTGGTAAAACTAATACAGCAAACGGTCAAAAGTATTTAAACCGACTTACGATTTACTTAAAGCGTTAAATGCAGAGTAGAAAATTTTAAAGAGATTAAATTGAGGAAGTAAAATATTTGTAATATCTATCATAGATAAACTATCTTCTTCGTAGGGAGGAAGTGTGGCTCAGTGGTTAGGGTGCCGGATTTGCATGCGGTTGTCCCCGGGTTCAAATCCCACTCTGACCACTGACGGATTTCGCTTCAGTTATCCCAGAGTCAATTCCGCCACGCTTGTAAATAGCCAACTGGACTGGGTTGTACGAAGCCTGGATAAGCTATCCGCTTGATAAAAGCTAATGTTCGTCACTAATAACTCGAGGCGCGGGGCAATTCTTTCGTACTGGCACGCACTATATAATGTATTCAGGGTAATAATGCTTGAGTAACTATAAGTATATATGTACATAGGTCTGGAGCCATGAACACTAAAAGTGCGCCCTATACGGAATGTTTGCCTCGGGCTATCTAGTGTAAGTCTTAGTTAAAACAACAAAATATGGAAATTATGCACTTCCTCAAAAAAAAAAAGTGTTTAAGTAATGGTCCGTGTAAGAACTAGGCAACCTCCCATTGTCCTGCGGCATTTCGCTTTTCCCAAACCAGAATGTT
>JAOBAT010062740.1:0-24677 GCA_026413305.1 Hydrozoanthus tunicans | reverse complement strand
ATGTGAAAGAACCGAAAAAGGGCCTTTTTTCGGACTAAAAAGCAGTTATGACGTCAACCAAAGTGCATGGAATCAATAAAAAGTAGTGCCAAGGGATCCTTGTGGCCTACTGCATCATTTGGACGTGGTCCCGAGGGAATCGGAGGAGGTGATATTTTACGGGGTACCCCCCTCCATAGGTTATGTCGAAAATATCACCATCACGTATTCCAACGAAACCACCTAGAAAATGTTCCTTAGATTTTTCCATGCCCATACTGACATTCCTACGTGATTCGGACGTGGTCCCTCGGGACTATGAGTTCTTAATCTACTGAAAAAGGGCCTTTTTTCCGCCTAAAAAGCCGTTATAACGTCAACCAAAGTGCATGGAATCAGTTAAAAAGTTGTGCCAAGGGATCCTTGTGGTCTGCTGCGTCATTTGGACGTCGTCCCGAGGGAATCGGAGGAGGTGATAATTTAGGGATACCCCCCTTCGTAGGTTATGTCGAAAATATGACCATCACCGATTCGAACGAAAACACTTGGAAAATGTTCCTTAGATTTTTCCATGCCCATACTGACATTCCGACGTGATTCTGACGTGGTCTTTGGAATTACGTGGTATTAAAGTACCGCAAAAAGGCCTTTTTTCGGACTTAAAAGCAGTTATAACGTCTACCAAAGTGCATGGAATCAGTTAAAAAGTAGTGCCAAGGGATCCTTATGGTCTGCTGCGTCATTTAGACGTCGTCCCCAGGGAATCGGATGAGGTGATGATTTAGAGATACCCCCCTTCGTAGGTTATGTCGAAACTATGATCATCACCGATTCGAACGAAAACACTTGCAAAATGTTCCTTAGATTTTTCCATGCCCATATTGACATTCCCACGTGATTCGGACGTGGTCCCTTGGGACTATGAGGTGTTAAATTACTGAAAAAGGGCCTTTTTTCGGACTAAAAAGCAATTATGACGTCACCAAAGTGTATGGAATCAATTAAAAAGTTGTGCCAAGGGATCCTTGTTGGCTGCTGGGTCATTTGGACGTGGTCCACATTGAATTGGAGGAGGTGATATTTTAGGGGTACCCCCCTCCCTAGGTTATGTCGAAACTATGATCATCCCCGATTCGAACGAAAGCACTTGTAAAATGTTCCTTAGATTTTTCCATGCCAATACTGACATTCCGACGTGATTCGGACGTGGTCTTTGGAATTATGTGGTATTAAAGTACCGAAAAAGGCCCTTTTTTCAGGCAAAAAAAGCGCTTATGACGTCAACCAAAGTGCATGGAATCAATTAAAAGGTAGCGCCAAGGGATCCTCCGATTCGAATAAAAACACTTGGGAAATGTTCCTTAGATTTTTCCATGCCCATACTGACATTCCAACGTGATTCGGACGTGGTCCCTTGGGACTATAAGCTGTTAAAGTACCGAAAAATGGCCTTTTTTCGGACTTAAAAGCAGTTATATCGTCAACCTAAGTGCATGGAATCAGTTAAAAAGTAGTGCCAAGGGATCCTTGTGGTCTGCTGCGTCATTTGACGTCGTCCCCAGGTAATCGGAGGAGGTGATGATTTAGGGATACCCCCCTTCGTAGGTTATGTCGAAACTATGATCATCACCGATTCGAACGAAAACACTTGCAAAATGTTCCTTAGATTTTTCCATGCCCATATTGACATTCCCACGTGATTCGGACGTGGTCCCTTGGGACTATGAGGTGTTAAATTACTGAAAAAGGGCCTTTTTTCGGACTAAAAAGCAATTATGACGTCACCAAAGTGCATGGAATCAGTAAAAAAGTAGTGGCAAGGGATCCTTGTGGTCTGCTGCGTCATTTGGACGTCGTCCCGAGGGAATCGGAGGAGGTGATGATTTAGGGATACCCCCTTCGTAGGTTATGTCGAAACTATGATCATCACCGATTTGAACGAAAACTTGCAAAATGTTCCTTAGATTTTTCCATGCCCATACTGACATTCCCACGTCATTCGTACCTGGTCCCTCGGGACTATGAGGTCTTAAATTACTGAAAAAGGGCCTTTTTTTCGCCTAACAAGCCGTTATGATGTCGACCAAAGTGCATGGAATTAATTTAAAAGTTGTGCCAAGGCATCTTTGTGGTCTGCTGCGTCATTTGGACGTCGTCCCGAGGGAATCGGAGGAGGTGATATTTTAGGGATACCCCTCTCCCTAGGTTATGTCGAAACTATGATCATCACCGATTCGAACGAAAACACTTGTAAAAGGTTCTTTAGATTTTTCCATGCCCATACTGACATTTCGACGTGATTCAGACGTGGTCCCTTGGGACTACGAGGCTTTAAATTACTGAAAAGGGTCTTTTTTTCTGACTAAAAAGCCGTTATTATGTCGACGAAAGTGCATGAAATCAATTAAAAAGTAGTGCCAAGGGATTCTTGTGGCCTGCTGGGTTATTTGGACGTGGTCCCGAGGGAAACGGAGGAGGTGATATTTTAGCGGTACCCCCCCTCCTTAGGTTATGTCAAAAAAATGACCATCACCGATTCGAACGAAAACACTTGGAAAATGTTCCTTAGATTTTTCCATGCCCATACTGACATTCATGACGTCAACCAAAGTGCATGAAATCAATTAAAAAGTAGTGCCAAGGGATCCTTGTGGGCTGCTGCGTCATTCGGACTTGATCCCTAGGGAATGGGAGGAGGTGATATTTTAGGGAAACCCCCTTATCCCTAGGTTATGTCGAAACTATGATGACTTGTTCCCTAGATTTTTCCATGCCAATATTGACATTCCCACGTGATTCGGACGTGGTCCCTTGGGACTATGAGGTGTTAAATTACTGAAAAAGGGCCTTTTTTCGGACTAAAAAGCAATTATGACGTCACCAAAGTGCATGGAATCAATTAAAAAGTTGTGCAAAGGGATCCTTGAGGGCTGCTGGGTCATTTGGACGTGGTCCACATTGAATTGGAGGAGGTGATATTTTAGGGGTACCCCCCTCCCTAGGTTTTGTCGAAACTATGATCATCCCCGATTCGAACGAGAGCACTTGTAAAATGTTCCTTAGATTTTTCCATGCCAATATTGACATTCCCACGTGATTCGGACGTGGTCCATTGGGACTATGAGGTGTTAAATGAACGAGAAAGTGCCTTTTTTCGGACAGCAAAGCCGTTATGACGTCAACCAAAGTGCATGGATTCAATTAAAAAGTTGTGCCAAGGCATCTTTGTGGTCCGCCGCGTCATTTGGACGTGGTCCCGATCGAATCGGAGGAGGTGATATTTTAGGGGTGCCCCCCTCCCTAGGTTATGTCGAAACTATGATCATCCCCGATTCGAACGAAAGCACTTGTAAAATGTTCCTTAGATTTTTCCATGCCAATACTGACATTCCGACGTGATTCGGACGTGGTCTTTGGAATTATGTGGTATTAAAGTACCGAAAAAGGCCCTTTTTTCAGGCAAAAAAAGCGCTTATGACGTCAACCAAAGTGCATGGAATCAATTAAAAGGTAGCGCCAAGGGATCCTCGGATTCGAATAAAAACACTTGGGAAATGTTCCTTAGATTTTTCCATGCCCATACTGACATTCCGACGTGATTCGGACGAGGTCCCTTGGGACTATGAGCTGTTAAAGTACTGAAAAAAAGCCTTTTTCGGACTAAAAAGCAGTTACAACGTCAACCAAAGTGCATGGAATCAGTTAAAAAGCAGTGCCAAGGGAACCTTGTGGTCTGCTGCGTCATTTGGACGTTGTCCCAAGGGAATCGGAGGAGGTGATATTTTAGGGATACCCCTCTCCCTAGGTTATGTCGAAAATATGATCACATCCGATTCGAACGAAAACACGTGGAAAACGTTCCTTAGATTTTTCCATGCCCATACTGACATACCGATGTGATTCGGACGTGGTCCCTTGGGACTATGAGCTGTTAAAGTAACGAGAAAGTGCCTTTTTTTCGGACTACAAAGCCGTTATGACGTCAACCAAAGTGCATGGAATCAATTAAAAAGTTGTGCCAAGGGATCCTTGTGGGATGCTGGGTCATTTGGACGTGGTCCACAGGGAATTGGAGGAGGTGATATTTTAGGCATACCCCCTCCCTAGGTTATGTCGAAACTATGATCATCTCCGATTCGAACGAAAACACTTGTAAAAGGTTCCTTAGGATTTTCCATTCCCATACTGACATTCCGACGTGATTCTGACGTGGTCCCTTGGGACTATGAGCTATCAAAGTACCGAAAAAAGGCCTTTTTTCGGACTAAAAAGCAATTATGACGTCAAACAAAGTGCATGGAATCAATTTAGAAGTAGTGCCAAGGGATCCTTGTGGTCTGCTGCGCCATTTGGACGTGGTCCACAGGGAATAGGAGGAGGTAATATTTTAGGGGTACCCCCTCCGTAGGTTATGTCCAGAATATGACCATCACCGATTCGAACGAAAACACCTGGAAAATGTTCCTTAGATTTCTCCATGCCCATACTGACATTCCGACGTGATTTGGACGTGGTCCCTTCGGACTATGAGCTGTTTAAGTAACGAAAAAGGGCCTTTTTTCGGACTACAAAGCAATTATGACGTCAACCAAAGTGCATGGAATCAGTTAAAAAGTTGGGAGAAAAGACATGACTATGACTATGCCCATACTGACATTCCGACGTGAATCTGACGTGAACCCTTGGGACTATGAGGTTTTAAAGTAACTAGAAAGTGCCTTTTGTCGGACTACAAAGCTGTTTTGACGTCAACCAAAGTACATGGAATCAATTAAAAAGTAGTGCCAAGGGATCCTTGTGGGCTGTTGCGTCATTTGGACCTGGTCCCCAGGGAATGGGAGAAGGTGATAATTTAGGGGTACCCCCCTCCCTAGGTTATGTCGAAACTATGATGATCCCCGACTCGAACGAAAACCCTTGTAAGATGTTCCTTAGATTTTTCCATGCCCATACTGACATTCCCACGTGATTCGGACGTGGTCCCTTGGGACTATGTGGTCTTAAATTACTGAAAAAGGGTCTTTTCTCCGCCTAAAAAGCCGTTATGATGTCGACCAAAGTGCATGATTTCAATTAAAAACTAGTGCCAAGGGATCCTTGTGGTCTGCTGCGTTATTTGGACGTGGTCCCGAGGGAAAAGGAGGATGTGATATTTTAGGGGTACCCCCTTTCACTAGGTTATGTCCAAAATAAGACCATCACCGATTCGAACGAAAACACTTGGAAAATGTTTCTTAGATTTTTCCATGCCCATACTGACATTCCCACGTGATTCCGACGTGGTCCCTTGGGACTATGAGCTTTTAAAGTACCGAAAAAAAAGCCTCTTTTCGGACTAAAAAGCAGTTATAACATCAACCAAAGTGCATGGAATCAAATAAAAAGTAGAGCCAAGGGATCCTTGTGGCCTGCTGCGTCATTTGGACGTTGTCCCGAGGGAATTGGAGGAGGTGATGATTTAGAGATACCCCCTCCCTAGGTTAGGTCGAAACTATGATCATCACCGATTCGAACGAGAAAACCTGGAAAATGTTCCTTAGATTTTTCCATGCCCATACTGACATTCCCACGTGATTCGGACGTGGTCCCTTTGGACTATGAGCTCTTAAATTACTGAAAAGGGCCTTTTTTCCGACTAAAAAGCCGTTATTATGTCGACGAAAGTGCATGAAATCAATTAAAATGTAGTGCCAAGGGATTCTTGTGGCCTGCTGCGTCATTTGGACGTGTTCCCGAGGGAAACAGAGGAGGTGATATTTTAGCGTTACCCCCTTCCCTAGGTTATATCGAAACTATGATCATCCCCGATCCGAACGAAAACACTTGGAAAATGTTCCTGAGATTTTTCCATGCCCATACTGACATTCCCACGTGATTCGGACGTGGTCCCTTGATACTATGAGCTGTTAAACTAGCGAAAAAAGGCTTTTTTTCGGGCAAAAAAAGCAGTTTTGACGTCAACCAAAGTGCATGGAATCAATTTACAAGTAGTGCCAAGGGATCCTTGTGGTCTGCTGCGTCATTTGGACGTGGAAATCAGGGAACGGGAGGAGGTGATATTTTAGGGGTACCCCACTCTTTAGGTTATGTCGAAAATATGATCACGTCCGATTCGAACGAAAACACATGGAAAATTTTCCTAAGTTTTTTCCATGCCCATACTGACATTCCGACGTGATTCTGACGTGGTCCCTTCGGACTATGAGGTGTTTAAGTAAGGAGAAAGTGCCTTTTTTCGGACTAGAAAACCGTTATGACGTCAACCGAAGTGCATGGAATCAATTAAAAAGTAGTGCCAAGGGATCCTTGTGGGCTGCTGCGTCATTTGGACGTGGTCCACAGGGAATTGGAGGAGTTGATATTTTAGGGGTACCCCCCTCCCTAGGTTATGTCGAAACTATGATCATCCCCGATTCGAACGAAAACACTTGTAAAAGGTTCCTTGGATTTTTCCATGCCCATACTGACATTCCCACGTGATTCGGACGTGGTCCCTCGGGACTATGAAGTCTTAAATTACTGAAAAAGGGCCTTTTTTCCGCCTAAAAAGCCGTTATGATGTCGACCAAAGAGCATGGAATCAATTAAAAAGTTGTGCCAAAGCATCTTTGTGGTCGGCTGCGTCATTTGGACGTGGTCCCGATCGAATCGGAGGAGGTGATATTTTAGGGATGCCCCTCTCCCTAGGTTATGCCGAAACTATGATCATCACCGATTCGAACGAAAACACTTGGAAAATGTTCCTTAGATTTTTCCATGCCCATACTGACATTCCCACGTGATTCGGACGTGGTCTTTGGAATTATGTGGTGTTAAAGTACCGAAAAAGGGCCTTTTTTCGGGCAAAAAAAGCGCTTATGACGTCAACCAAAGTGCATGGAATCAATTAAAAGGTAGCGCCAAGGGATCCTCCGATTCGAATAAAAACACTTGCAAAAGGTTCCTTAGATTTTTCCATGCCCATACTGACATTCCAACGTAAATCTGACGTGGTCCCTTGGGACTGTGAGCTGTCAAAGTACCGAAAAAAGACCCTTTTTCGGACTAAAAACCAGTTATGACGTCAACAAAAGTGCATGGAATCAATTTACAAGTAGTTCCAAGGGATACTTGTGGTCTGCTGCGTCATTTGGACGTGGTCCCCAGGGAATGGGACGAGGTGATATTTTAGGGGTACCCCACTCTTTAGCTTATGTCAAAAATATAATCACATCCGATTCGAACGAAAACACATGGAAAATATTCCTTAGATTTTTCCATGCCTATACTGACATTCCGACTTGAATCTGACGTGGCCCCTTGGGACTATGAGGTGTTAAAGTAACGAGAAAGTGCCTTTTTTCGGACTACAAAGCCGTTATGACGTCAACCAAAGTGCATGGAATCAATTAAAAAGTAGTGCCAAGGGATCCTTGTGGGCTGCTGCGTCATTCGGACTTGATCCCTAGGGAATGGGAGGAGGTGATATTTTAGGGAAACCCCCTTATCCCTAGGTTATGTCGAAACTATGATCATCACCGATTCGAACGAAAACACCTGCAAAATGTTCCTTAGAATTTTCCATGCCCATACTGACATTCCGACCTGATTCGGACGTGGTCCCTTGGGACTATGAGCTGTTAAAGTACCAAAAAAATGCCTTTTTTCGGACTAAAAAGCAATTATGACGTCAACCGAAGTGCATGGAATCAATTGAAAAGTAGTGCGAAGGCATCTTTCTGGTCTGCTGCGTCATTTGGACGTGGTCCCGAGGGAATCGGAGGAGGTGATATTTTAGGGTCCCCCCCCTCCCTAGGTTATGTCGAAAATATGACTATCACCGATTCGAACGAAAACACCTGCAAAATGTGCCTTAGATTTTTCCATGCCCATACTGACATTCCGACGTGATTTGGACGTGGTCCCTTGGGACTATGAGCTGTTAAAGTACCGAAAAAGGGCCTTTTTTCGGGCAAAAAAAGCAGTTGTGACGTCAACCAAGGTGCATGGAATCAATTGAAAGGTAGTGCCAAGGGATCCTCCGATTCGAACAAAAACACTTGGACAATGTTCCTTAGGTTTTTCCATGCCCATACTGACATTACGACGTGATTCGGACGTGGTGAATTGGGACTATGAGATGTGAAGAACCGAAAAGGGCCTTTTTTCGGACTAAAAAGCAGTTATGACGTCAACCAAAGTGCATGGAATCAATTAAAAAGTAGTGCCAAGGGATCCTCCGATTCGAACAAAAACACTTGGACAATGTTCCTTAGTTTTTTCCATGCCCATACTGACATTACGACGTGATTCGGACGTGGCGAATTGGAACTATGAGATGTGAAGAACCGAACAGGGCCTTTTTTCGGACTAAAAAGGAGTTATGACGTCAACCAAAGTGCATGGAATCAGTTAAAAAGTAGTGCCAAGGGATCTTTGTGGGCTGCTGCGTCATATGGACGTTGTCCCTGGGAATCGGAGGAGGTGATATCTTAGAGAACCCCCTCTTTAGGTTATGTCGAAAATATAATCATCACCGATTCGAACGAAAACACCTGCAAAATGTTCCTTAGAATTTTCCATGCCCATACTGATATTCCGACGTCATTCGGACGTGGTCCCTTGGGACTATGAGCTGTTAAAGTACCGAAAAAATGCCTTTTTTCGGACTAAAAAGCAATTATGACGTCAACCAAAGTGCATGGAATCATTTGAAAAGTAGTGCGAAGGCATCTTTCTGGTCTGCTGCGTCATTTGGACGTGGTCCCGAGGGAATCGGAGGAGGGGATATTTTAGGGTTCCCCCCCCCCCCTTCCCTAGGTTATGTCGAAAATATGACTATCACCGATTCGAACGAAAACACCTGCAAAATGTTCCTTAGATTTTTCCATGCCCATACTGACATTCCGACGTGATTTGGACGTGGTCCCTTGGGACTATGATTTGTTAAAATACCGAAAATGTTCCTTTTTTCGGACTATAAAGCAGTTATGACGTCAACCAAAGTGCATGGAATCAATTGAAAAGTAGTGCCAAGGGATCCTTGCGGTCTGCTGCGTAATTTGGCTGTGGTTCCCAAGGAATCGCAGGAGCTGATATTTTAAGGGGTACCCCCCCTCCCTAGGTTATGTGGAAAATATCACCATCACGGATTCGAACGAAAACACCTGGAAAATGTTCCTTAGATTTTTCCATGCCCATACTGACATTCCGACGTGATTTGGACGTGGTCCCTTGGGTTTATGATCTGTTAGAGTACCGAAAAAAGGCCTTTTTTCGGACTAAAAAGCAATTATGACGTCAACCAAAGTGCATGGAATCATTTGAAAAGTAGTGCGAAGGCATCTTTCTGGTCTGCTGCGTCATTTGGACGTGATCCCGAGGGAATCGGAGGAGGTGATATTTTAGGAGTACCCCCCTCCCTATTTTATGTCGAAAATATGACTATTACCGATTCGAACGAAAACACCTGCAAAATGTGCCTTAGATTTTTCCATGCCCATACTGACATTCCGACGTCATTCAGACGTGGTCCCTTGGGACTATGAGCTGTTAAAGTACCGAAAATGTTCCTTTTTTCGGACTATAAAGCAGTTATGACGTCAACCAAAGTGCATGGAATCAATTGAAAAGTAGTGCCAAGGGATCCTTGCGGTCTGCTGCGTAATTTGGCCGTGGTTCCGAAGGAATCGCAGGAGCTGATATTTTAAGGGATACCCCCCCTCCCTAGGTTATGTGGAAAATATCACCATCATGGATTCGAACGAAAACACCTGGAAAATGTTCCTTAGATTTTTCCATGCCCATACTGACATTCCGACGTGATTCGGATAAGGTCCCTTCGGACTATGAGGTGTTAAAGTATCGGGACCACGTCCAAATGAAGCAGCTGGCGACAAGGATCTTTTGGCACCTCTTTTTAATTGATTCTATGCACTTTGGTTGACGATGTAACTGTTTTTAGCCCGATAAAAGGTCCTTTTTTAGTACTTTATCACCTCATAGTCCCAAGGGGCCACGTCCGAATCACGGCGGAATGTCAGTATGGGCATGAAAAATTCTAAGGAACCTTTTCCAGGTATTTCCGTTCGAATCGGTGATGGTCATTTTTTCGACATAACCTAGGGAGGGGGGTACCCCTAAAATATCACCTCCTCCGATTCCCTCGGGACCACGTCCAAATGACGCAGCTGGCCACAAGGATCTCTTGGCACTTCTTTTTTATTGATTCCATGCACTTTGGTTGACGACATAACTGCTTTTGAGCCTAAAAAAGGCCCTTTTTTAGTACTTTAACACCTCATAGTCCAAAGGGACTAAATACGATTCACGTCGGAATGTCAGTATGGACATGGAGAAATCTAAGGAACATTTTCCAAGTGTTTTGTTCGAATCGGTGATGGTCATATTTTCGACATTATCTAGGGAGGGGGGGAGGAGGTACCTTTATATGATCACCTCTTCCGATTCCCTCGGAACCACGCCCAAATGATGCAGCTGGCTACGAGGATCCTTTGCCACTACTTTTGAATTGATTCTAAGCACTTTGGTTGTTGTCATAACTGCTTTTTAGCGTGAAAGACGGTCCTTTTTCGGTACCTTAACATCTCATAGTCCCAAGGGACCACGTCCGAATCACGTTGGAGTGTCAGTATGGACATGGGAAAATCTAAGGAACATTTTCCAAATGATTTTGTTCGAATCGGTGATGGTCATATTTTCGACATTACCTAGGGAGGGGGGGGAGGTACCCCTATAATATCACCTCCTCCGATTCCCTCAGGACCACGTCCAAATGACGCAGCTGGCCACAAGGATCCCTTGGCACTACTTTTTAATTGATTCCATGCACTTTGGCTGATGTCATGACTGCTTTTTAGCCCAAAAAAAATGGTCCTTTTTCGGTACCTTAACACCTCATAGTATCAAGAGACCACGTCCGAATCCCATCTACTTTTTTTAATTGATTCTATGCAGTTTGGTTGACGTCATAACTGCTTTCAGCCCGCAAAAAGGCTCTTTTTCGCACTTCAACACCTCACAGTCCCAAGGGACCACGTCCGTATCCCGTCGGAATGTCAGTATGGGCATGGAAAAATCTAAGGAACATTTTCCAAGTCTTTTCGTTCGAATCGGTGATGGTCATATTTTCGACATAACCTAGGGCGGGGGTACCCCTATAATATCACCTCCTCCGATTCTCTCGGGGCCACGCCCAAATGACGTAGCTGGCCACAAGGATCCCTTGGCACTACTTTTTAATTGATTCCATGCCTTTGGTTGACGTCATAACTGCTTTTTAGCCCGAAAAAAGGTAGATGGTAATTGCTTTTTATACCGAAAAAAGTAGATGTGGGGATAGTTCGGGCAGAGGACCAACAAAATGCGGATCTAACAGTTTTACGACGCCCCGGCTCTTCAGTCGTTTCTTGAACAAGACTGTTATGATCTTCGAGACGTTTATCACGTCGGCGACGAGTGTCTCGAGATCCAATACGTACAGGATGAATTAACAAGAGGAGCCAGTGGCGCCCAACCTGAACATCTTCGTTGTGGCGTTCGCGACCTGTTGGGTCCGTCTACACTTGTACAAGACCCTGGACTTCCTACAAGATCGTGTGCTTTATTTCGACACGGACTCGGGCCTTTTCACCACACGACCAGGACAAGTCGAACCGTCGACGGGGGAGTACTTGGGGGATTTTAAGGACGAATTGGGCGGGCGCAACCACATCACCAAGTTCTGATGGCGGATCCGAAGAACTACGGTTATGTCACCGCCCAGGAGCAAATCGAATACAAGGTCCGCGGCTTCTCCCTCATCTAAGAAGGACACCAACAGCTCAACTACGAGGTCCTTCGTCAAAACATTCGGGACGGAGTCTGCTGCCCCCAAGAACGACCCCGGGCCATTCCCATCCACCAGGAACACAAAATCAAGCGGTTGACCAAGACTTATGTTTTCGAGACTGAACCCTTGACCAAAAACTACGGGTTGGTGTTCTGGAAACGGGTACTGGACCCGGACACCTACCAGAGTTTCCCCTACGGCTACTCGGAGGAGGAGCCTCTCGACGAAGAAGATCTGGCCCACGCCCACTTGCTGCCCGAGATGGCCATGAGCGAATCCGAGTGGGAAATGGAAGAGATATAATGGACTACCCCACCTGCAGTTATTTGGGGTAGAGAACATTCAGAGGATAAGAGACCTCCTTGTGTATCTATATCTTGCAACCTACCCACCTGCGGTTATTTGGGGTAGAGAACATTCAGAGGATAAGGGACCTCTTTGTGTATCTATACTGTCGTTTTGGGGTAGAGAACAAACTTTATAAAATAGGTAAAAATTGTACTTTAACTTGGGTAATACAAAAAGTAGCGGTGGATAGAGGAGCAGAATAAATATTCGGAGGAAAAACGACCTCATCATGTAAATAGGAATAGACTTAGCAATACAAAAAGTGGCGGCAGATTAGGCAGCCTTGGTAAAAAAATACTTTATTTAAATAATTAGTTTTACTTAGATAGTTAGTGGACTTTAGTGGACCTCAAGAGAGATGTTTTTGTTTATTAATTTCTATAGAATAAAATAGTTTGGATAGGAACCTTTTACAAAAAAAATCGTAGACTAGAATAAGATAGTTTTAGGATATCGACACTTTGTAGTTTTTTTGGATAGGATCTTTATTAAAAAACAACGTTGAATTTGACAACACAATCACACTCATTTTTTTTGTACTTTGTCAACTACTTCGTAAACTTCTTCTCCCGCGACTCCTTCCAACTAACCCTACAACGCCGTCCCGCTCCTTTTTAAAGCCCAAGCCCATCACGTGATTCCCTCCTCTCTCATTGGCTCCACCGTTTCACGTCTCGTGTTCTTTTTCCCGCCCCTTTAGTTACGTGCTCTTTTCCCGCCCAAAACAACCCAAGAACCCATTCAACTGCTCCCCAATCCTTGATTCTGATTGGTCCATTCTTGACAGGTCATTGTCTAGCAACCAAGTTTGATGGTCCCAGACCGACCCGAATAACTACTTACAAGTAAGTTATCAACAACTCTCCTGCTTTACAGTTGGGCCCTTTTTTACCCAAAACCTTTAATTTCGCCCGATTCAGACCATTTTGCTTAACCGTTCATGCAACACAATTCTGCCGCATTGCATTGTGGGAAAATTGCAAGAAAATTGTGAGAGACAGTGTGTCCCCCCAATTACTGAGATTTTTTTATACATCTTTGACGAGGCTTACATTCTACAAAAATTATTTTCCTTCCATTTTATCAGCTGATCAAACTTGCAGAAATGCAGAGAGCTGGCGAGACCTGGCACGTTTGCTTATTTGGCCCCCTTTTCCATGATCAACAACTGTCAGCCAATCAAGTTGATCGTTCCAATTCTTTTGTTAAACTCATAGTGCCAATAAGCAGTTCTTCGTTACTGGCAAGGATTAAGCCTTCTTAGCCCTTTGTTATGAGCTCAGGCACCAGCAAATGGCCAGTTTCCCACAAAAACACTACTTTTTCGCGTTTTGACATTTGAAACCGCCCTTTTGAAAATTAGTTGAATTATGGCGAGCATGGTCACGTGAACACCTTTTATGTGACATCATACCTGTATGCTATGCCCACTCTTCCAGTGTTTAATTTTGAAGGAATTGCAATTTTAGCCCCCCCCCCCCCAAAAAAAAGGGCCTTTTCCCTCTTTTATTTAGTTCAATAACACCTCCCTAACCTTGACCAACTGTTGTCGAAGAGTATTCTTGGGTTCTGTTACGCTGCTTTAGGAACAGGCTCAGTTGGTCAGTGCGTGGCCTTCGGAGCTAGAGGTCCCCAGTTCGATTCCCGGTGACTGCACGTCTGTTTCGACTTTCTTCCGATCAGTGTAGCTGTAGCTTTGAATGCCCGTAAAACGGAGCACTGACAGAGGGAGCGGGTAAAGGGCGCACCGTCGGCTTCCGTTGATACCAGCACTCTCTGAGAGCTGAAGGAACTACTGACGTTAAATAAAGATACCTCTACCCCTCCCTCTACCCCTCTGCGTTTTCCGAAAACGTTCTCAATGTTCTCTGACAGGCCGCGTTTATGTAAGGATTGGTTATCCAGGTCTTGTGCCCCACAGTACAGTTGGCTGTTTTGGCCTGTTTGGCCTTGTTTGGCCTCGTCAGCACGTCTCTCTGACCGTGAGGTCTTAGCGCCCAGGGAATTGAAAACGTGAATTTGTCACGAATGAAGCGTGAACGCCAGCGTTATCATTATTTTCGAAAACAAACTTAGATAAATTTATAAACTGACTTTCTAAAATATCTTTTATACCTAGCCTATCTTTAAATTGAATTAAATAAATAATTCAAAAAGTACTTTTTGGATAATATTTTCCTCTAGTTTTGCTCGAGCTCTCCGAGTTTGAGGTCACGCGATCTCGGTCGTACGTGTCTTATCGCACGAAAATCTTCACGACCGGGAACACAAAAGTGGCCTGGACCGTCTCCTACATATGTGGAGCGTGCTTGTCTGCAGCACAGAAGGAGCAAATTCTGTGTTGAGTATTAAGTACTTGAGTCATTTTAGTAAAGCAAAAAAATGTCCGACACTGAAAAAGAGCGGAAACCCCGAAAGATAGTTTTTCCTGTGGATTCGAGCGACCACTGCTCAAGAGCATTTGATTGTAAGTTCACACTTTTGTAGTTGTTCGTGTGACAATTCTTTGCTCGATACCCATGGGAATTCCTTCTAGTGTAAGAACAAGTTAAATTTTTGTATTAAAATGGTTTCGTACATTCTTCAACTTAGACTGTTGCTTTCAGCATTCTATGTTTTTGTTCTCTACTAGTACGTTTATGCGGTTTTCACAGTAATTATAAGTAAGTGATAGATATAATATTACCACAAGTTGCTCGGTACACGTGTCCATTCAACTTGTAAATGAGCTCATCAAAATTTTTTTATCTCTAATGAGAGCCCAAAATTTCTTTTCTGAACACAATAGACTTCAAAGCACGTACGTACTGCTTATTCTGTCTACCATTTGAAAAGAGCATGGTTCTTTAATAATGGTGTCTTTTTGATAGCGATAATATCAATAATGGTGGTAGTAGTGATAACTACATCAATGACAAGTTCGATAACCTTAATATTAGCAATTACAGTGATAATGCTGATAAAAATGGTAACAAGGATAAAATATAGTAACCAAGTGTAAAAATGGTATGAAGTTATCATATGTTGTTAAAAGAATGGAAGTAAATTAATACTTAATTTAACCACTTATCCTGCCAAAGAGTCATAAAAGTTTAACAAGATTACAAATTTCAAAATTTGCTAGCACAAAGGACCTTTTCAGAATCCCTTTGAAAAGACATAGAAAGTGAGTGGTCAGTTTGTAGGTTTTCAAGCAGTGGTCAAAAGTTTAATAAAACATTTATGGTTTATGCAAAACTGTTTTTAGCAGGTTAAGGATTGATATAAAGACTGCAGCACAGATAAAATTTGATGCCTGGTCCATCCTGGTCTATTAAGCCAGTAAAAATTAATTTACAGATTGTCCCATTTTAAACATTTTTGTGCCTTTTTTTTCTGTGATTCTTTTGAGTGGCCTCCGGTCCAAAAGTAAAACCTGGCTAACTACTGTTTTGTATAAATTATACCAGCTTAAAGGTGGCAAAAAGCATACACAAGAAGTATATTAATGATAAATGCTGAGAAGTAACGGTAATAATAACACTAATAATAATAGTAAAAATGATAATAACAGTAGTTATAGATTAAAGTCATAGTACTCAATGAAATCAATAAATGACTTTCAAGATGAAAATGTTGGGTTTTACTACCATTCTGTCAAACTTTTATCTATAATTATTTTGAATAGTTATAACAGATACTTACAATAATATTATTCTGACAAAAAATTGTGCCACAAAGTTTGTTTTTTTTTTAACCAAAGGAATTGGAAGGAACAGGTTGTGAAATTGTGTGTGCTTATTAGTTTTGAAATTATTGTTGCAAACAATTGTATTTTCCTGTTTTTTTTAGGGTTCGCAAATAAAGTCCATAAGGAGGGCGATGAAGTGATAATTGTTCATGCCCAGGAAATGCCGCCAATGCCAGCTGGGCCATACCCATGTAAATATAGAGCTATTTATTGTACAACTATAACTACTTCCCAACAACAGTGCTGGGTACTGCTTTGGACAGAAACACTGCAATTTATAAATCTTTTGCTTAACTGCATTCATTAGTCCTACACTAGAATAATATATGGCAACCTCTCATAAACTTGTGTACAGTGAGCAAATGACTTGCTTACAGATCTCACTGGTTCATTTTATATTGGTTATTTGAAATACGGACAAAAAATAAATTACACCAACCAATTATATTGAATTGAGCCAGAAATAACTAGAGTGTGATTCCTTTTTTATAATATAAATAGCATGAATAACAAATCCTTTTTGCCCTAAAACAATAGTAACGATAAAAGTTAAAAGTGCACTAGAATAATTTTTGTTGCTATTTGCAATATTTTGTTGCAGTTGTTTTGGATTTATTTCCCTTATACTGAAACAAGATATATATACATTTCTTATATTATAATTTATACATAAAATCAGTTTAAAACAGAAATTCATAATTAATAAGGTTTATTATAAATTCTTCAAATTATTGATACAACTAGAGAAAGATCAATACTACAGGAAAACTTAATTTTTAAAAAAATTAAACTATTAAAAAGTGCAAACTCAACCTTGTCAATTCCAGATGGTTTTGTAAACGTTGATCAGTATCAAAAAGTTGCAGAGAAAAGTGATGAAGATGTCAAAAAGCTGTTGCAGTCATTTGGGAGACGATGTGTCAAACTGAAGAAGGTATGTTACCTTCATACAACACCCTCTCTAGACACCTGAACTTTTAGTTTCAAATGATTTCTATAGATACAGTAACAAAAATGATTTGTTGACAATGTTGATTGTGATGGTGATAACTCTGAAAATGATTATCATCATTGATATTATTTTATTGATTATGGTAGTGGTTTGACCATGATTGTCATTTCTGTCAACTGTTTCTTTATTATTATTAATAAACATGGTGGGTGGTGATGATTGTGATGATGTTGATGATTACTATTTTTTTTCTTATTTTTGTTAGTTTAATTGATGATGATTATAATCGTTTCTTTTGATCATTGTGGTAGTAGTGTTGATGAGTTGATGGTGGTTATGATGACAGGTGTTGTTGCTGTGTTTCTAATAATTGTTATTATTTTTATCTTTAAACCTCATCAAGTTCATATAGAAAAGAAAACGTAGTAACCTTAAGGTATCTGGACAGGTCCATATACTCACAAGTTTGTCTACTCTACAATTCTCTTTAGACAAACTGCAAGCTGCTAAGGCAACATGGCCGCCCAGGGGAGGTTTTGTGCCATGTAGCGCACAACGAGAATGCTGACATGATCATAATGGGCTCCCGAGGTCTTGGCAATATCAGAAGAACTATTCTTGGAAGTGTAAGTGAGTACACAGTCCACCATGCCGATTGTCCAGTAACAATTGTTCCCCCTGCTCCAGCTAAGTCCACTGCAAGTCCAAATCCGCCAGCAGCTTATCCCCATGGGCATGTTCATCACGGAGTCAAGGATTCGGATATCAAAGATCCATCTGTACTGATGTCATAACCATTTTCATACAAAGTTTTAAAAGTTAAAGCTTACACAATTGATGGGAAGATCTTTTAAGGGCTTTTTACTGCAAGTAGAAGACACAATAGGCCATATGCATGTTAATGTTAAACACCACCAAAAAAAGCATGGATATTTTCATAAATCAAATGTCAAAGTGCCCTGGCACAAATGAAAAGAATTCCTTTGTGAACATGGTTGCTCACACCTATTTCCTTAATACAAGGCTTGGGGTTGAAATTAACTAGTTTAACATAAACATGCATAAGGCCTATTGACAGTTGTGTTTTGAACCAATGAAAAGATAAGGCAAATAAAAAAATTATACAATCAGTTTGCTTTCTCTGCCAACTTGATTTTTGTTTTTGCTGTTCCCTTAATTTTGTTTCTTTCAGGTAAGATCATCAGTACCTCTGAGGCCTGCTTCAAACACCATATTTTAACCGTATCGAATTAAATTCACGAATTATACGGTGTATGAAGCAGTGCACTAAATTAAATTCGGTAGTGAAATTAAATTCACTTCCACCTTCCGGATTAAACGGTCGAAATTCAATTCGTTGGAAATAAATTCGGTATTTGAATCACCGATTCAATTAGCTCCGGATCAAAATCAATTTAATTCGATACAGTTTAAATCAGTGTTTGAAGCAGGCCGGAGAAATAATGACAGAATTCCCCAACTTTACTAATAGGCATGATTTGCTACTAATATCAGACAAACACATGTGACCTGTATGAGGGGTTTGTTAATATTCATTATTTATACCATAAATCAGAGTAAACCGTCAGCATTAACGAGAAATACAAGTACTGCCAGCAAAATAATCTTTTATCATTTTGTAATAAGCAGTAGTCCAGGCTTTTTGCAGATTAACATACAAGCCTTCAAATATAAAAAAAAAACTGCCTCTTTTTTTGATGAACTTTGAGAACCAAGCCTCGAAATTAAAAGTACAGTTCTTAGTAACAACAACTAAAGATTATCTAATTAATATTAAACTTTCTTGGATTAAAATAAGTTTCTTTTTAGGGGAAGGTTTTAATTTCTTATGAAATGTTTCCTAAAGCATATCTCAATTTACTACTGATCAACGATTTGATCACCTAATGCTTTGCCCAACTACCTGTGCTCGCATGAAAAAATTATTTTTCATAAACAGTAGCGACATTTCCTAACATTAATTTTGATGAACAGAGTTCTAAAAATGTTGACAAAAAAGGGGAAAAGCTTTTGAGTTTTTGAGAAAATTGTGGTAGCACTTCCTGCTTTCGAAGATCAGTGGCAAATCAGCAAGTCATGACTTTATTGTGTACCATTATGGGTTACAGATGTGCACACTTAAATGGATAACACTTGGAAGACTTCTTAAATTAGTAATTGTCTGATGGCCAAGACTAGAGTAGGGATCAAAAAAACACTGTCACTAGTGGCTACAATATACTACCACTAGCAATGCAAATCTTGCTCGAGGACACAACATAGTGGTCTGGCTAGGGCTTGAACTGACAACCCTAGGATTAAGACTTCAAAACAATAACTGTTCGGCCATTGCGACACTGACAAGCAGAAACTAAACAAAAACCTTACCCTATTTTTTACAGACTTGCATGTGTTTTCAGTCGATGATGGTTTACTGGCCACTCGCATTGCACCACTACCATACATAAAAAAACTAAACATCTTCATTTATTTTCATCCAAAAAGACCATAGCAATTCCTTCAAAAAAATCCTTCACCCCACATCCAGATGCAGTTACAAAAGAGATCATGCCTTTGGAACCAACTTGGCCCTCAGAGTAGTTTTGCCCCCCCCCCCTCCAGGGTTCGTTAGCAGAGGAAAAATGTCAAAAAAACACATCACTGACAACTTGAAAGTTTTATTGGTGTTTTTGTGGAATACTTTTTGTCTACTTTTTTAGTGTTTTAGGGAGCTGTTTTCTGACCAAACTAATGTTAATTAACCAGTCTGAAAAAATTCTTGACAGCAAACTTTTTTTGCAATAATTATATTGCTACAAAACAAAAAAAACTTAAAGTTAATGTGGTAGTTGTTTTAACATTAACTATTGGCTTCAAACTGAGTTTGGCAAATTATTGTTTGAGTAACTGATGTAAACCAGGCTCTGCTTAGAGTTTTTTTACTTCAATTTTGATAAAGTAGATTTTTTTAAAAAAAGAAAGTGATAGTGAATCAACTTGAAAGGAAACTAAATCAAAAAATTTCTCCCCAATACAATTACCAATGCTGAATTCAAAACTATGATTTGTTTTCCACAAATGCAACAGCAGAAGCTTAAGTAATGAATTTTTTGGGGAAATGTCAGGTAAAATATCAGAGAACACATGAAAAACCAAATTATAGCAGGCCTGTCACTGAAATGCATACAATCATTAGTACACAACATTCCATTCACACGTGCCTGACAGAAGCTTACAGTTACTTGTGATCCACTGCCCACCTAAACTTTGTAATTATTTGTTGCTCTTGGTATCTCCGTGCAAGAACTTTCACTTTTAAAAGCAGGTTAGTTCTTTGAATTGTCTTCTAAATGCTTGCTCATGTATGGATAGTTATGCTAAGAATTTTCTTTTGAAACTTGGCGAAAACATGTAGCTAAGAGTAAGACTGTAGAGCTGTGGGCATGCACAAAGAATCAGATTCTGGCTGCGTAACACTACCAAAGGAAAAAAACGCGGAAACATTATGGCAGTGAATATTCTATCAACAGAAAACACTTTACCATTCAATTACTGACTTAAAAACTAAAGACACTAGACAACCACTGATACATTGTTACATACTACAAAAGGAAAGTGGTAGTTTAAGCTCAATTGCAAAGAGTCTTTCGTGTTAGTAGTAGCATACAGGATAGTCTATGGATGACCACTAAACAGCAAATAATGAAATTACATGATCACACAAGTGGTTATATGGTCAGCACCTTGCACTGTGACACCAACTGAAATTATTCTTGGATGCCAATTTTCACTACTTTGTAAAGAAACTATCATTGGGAGTTCTAAAAACTGAGTCAATCTGCACCACTGTGTGCCTTGGTCAGCCAAGGTGAGCAAAATAATGATTGCAGGCCTCTTGTTTTTTTCACTGACACGCCCACCATTAAAGTCAAAATGCCATGTACCATGATATTTTACAATACTTCCAGTGATACTGCACTGCCAAACAACAAACCCAAGTAAATTTTAACAGAATAATTACACCAAGAGTAAAGGGCAAACCAATTTCCATCGTTATTGTTCAAATCAATTTCAAAACGTCTTTGAAGTCAGCCAATCCCTTCACCAATACACAAAGAGAATGATCTAGAAGATTTAAAGAAAATCTGAAAAAAATTTACACAAAAATATGTAGACCTTAAAGCACCAAACAATCATGTATACAGAGAGTAACACATTTTGTGATTTTCATTACTTCCCTCAACAGATATGAAGCCTGGTCAAGCTGAAGGGATTTTTTGTTTGTCTGTAGTACAGGATTCTTCTTATTAAAATACTATCCTATGGAGTACCAATACTTCGGTCACTTCCACATATAAATTAATGTTCAATTTAGGCAACCCTGTGTTTATGATAGTGGTCAGTGTGAAGTTGATTATTTGGAAAAACACAATTTCTTGCATTTCAGCAGAAAGTTTTTTTTAAACACCTGCAAGTTGCGTACTTGCACAGCAGCTAGTCATAAGAAGTACATCATACTTTTCCATGCACCTTTTGACAAAACGTAATATTGCTGCACACTCCTGTTCAGAAGTCTGTTTTCTTTAGTCAAATGTGTGCATTTATGCATTACCCAAGGTAGGAAATTCTTCAGCAGCTGTCAAATCAAAGTTGGGCTCATTATTATCTTGATGGCCACCAAAACCACTGCGACCCCTTCCACCAAAGCCACCCCTGCCCCCTCTTCCTCCACGTCCTCCACCTCGACCACGCCCTCCACGGCCTCTTCCCCCACTTCCTTTTTCAGAAGAACTAGCAATTGTATAATCAACATCCAGTGTATGTTTTACTCGACCAGACGTCTTGATCTTTTCTTCATATACCTGTAAAAAGTTTAGAGTTTACTCATCACCATACAAGAATGAAATAATTCTTGTAAATTTATCTAAATTCTTTTTTCCTGCTCAACAATGAGAATTGTAAGAAGCCCATTCCTCTGTAGGCTTTTTCAATGTACAAGCCCCCTCAATTTAGATTTGATGAGTCACTTCAGCAAAAAAAAACACACACCTTGATGAAAAGATTAAGAAACAAAATCATGCCTGTAGAAATCAGTTTCTGAAAATTGAAACAGTTTTTTTATGCGAGCCCACACACCTTGTTTATCAATATCCTTTCTAAGGCTCATTAATGATGGGTTTAGTCCACTGAGCCAGCAAATCTCAAACTTGACAGCCAAGCATGATATACTTTGGCAGTCATAAACAACTTTGCTTCCAAAAATAATGACTACTGACCCAATCAGAACACTCATTTTCCTAAGCTACAGTACCGTCCAGAGATATTGTAACGTCGACCCGCGGGATTGACCCGTGGTCCTGTCCTGTTGACCCGTATCCCGTGAAACACGGGATTCTTCCCACGGGTTTTGTCCCGTTACTGTCCCATTGCTGAAAATCGCCCTTACTCACCCGGGGGTCAAAATCAGTGATGCGATTATAAAGTCCCGTAAGACTTATCACCTTTCAAGTTTCTAATTAAAGATTGTTTGTTTAGGTATTTTGGCAAAACACCAAATAAAGACTGGGTAATTTGCCTTGTCGAACTGAAAACTGAATATCAGTTGAACTGAAGTTTTATGTTTGCTGCGATCTGCTGAAAACTATGTTTACTTTGAATGTCAAATGATGCGCTGAAAATTTTATTTTGATTGTCTATCTTATTCGCCGTGATGCTCTAAAAACTTTTGTTACTTTGACTTTCTATCGAAGTTTAATTGCCTCGATTTGCTAAAAACTATTCCCGGTGCCTTGATCTTCAACTGAAGTTCATATGCCGCGATGTGCTGAAAACTGTCGATTGTCAGTCGAAGTTTATTTACCACTATCTGTTGAAAGCTATTTTTGATGGTCAATCGAAGTTTATTTGCAAAGGTGTGCTGTTTACTTCGATTGTCAATTGAAGTTTATTTGCCGCTATCTGCTGAATTCTATTTTTACATTGTTCGTCAATCGATGTTTATTTTTCTACTTTCTGCTGAAATTTATTTTTACTTTGATCGTTTTAATTGCTGTGATGCATCCTTTTCACTTTGACATATGCGCGCTTGACCACAACTAAGTAATATATATTCCTGTACACAACATTTTTCAAACCTCCAAGCAAACATCAAATTCTTTGCTTTTTTTAAATATAGTGATCCCATTCGCTAGAGAAAACAAAAACTTTTTATTGGAGGAGTTTTAAAATTCATAAATTTGTCATTCGAACACTGACAGTCAAGTATCTGATTCTATAAAAGCCATTTCCTCACACGGAAAGGTCATAAAGCATGATTTCAATCTGTTTTCTTTCAATTTTAAATTAGTTTCAACAAAATTATTTCAAATCTTCTCAAACAAGTTTTCCTTTCGTTCCAAACATCTGCCTTTTTGAAAAGGAAAACAATTGAACTTTGTTGATGCGCTTGAGTCACACTCTGGTCACATGCAAGCTCATCATTTATCTGCTAAAGTTTCAGTTTGCATAGACTTTTATTTTCCATTTATTAGTTAAGATACCTCAATAATACCTCTGTATTTATAAGAAGAGTCACAATCTGCTGAAAGCTAATTTTTGTTCGTCAATCAAGTTAATTTGCCGCAATGTGCTGAAAAAAAAATTAAGTTGTTTGCCGCGATCTGCTGAAATATATTTTTTACTTTGATCGTCAATCGAAGTTTATTTGTTGCGATCGAAGGTTAGCGGAAAACTATTTTTACTTTGATCGTCTATGCTTTGTGTCACATTGTGCTTGACGCGTCAATCTGCTCTTGACTTGATCATTAGTTTTAAAAAGCACTCGGCGTTTTTCAAATCTCCAAGCAAACGTCAAAAAGAGCATTCTATTGCTAGAGAATACAAAAACTTTTTACTATAAGTGGTATCAAATGAACGGTGAAAGTTTTTCAAGTTTTAATTAATTCATAGCACTGATAGTCAATCACCAAGCATTTGACACAAAAAGCCATTTATAAGTGTTTCGGAGCTATAAACACGGAAACCATTTTTCATTCGATTTTAAATTAATTTCGACAAAGTTATTTCAAATCTTCTCCAACAAGTTTTCCTTTCTTTCCAAACATCTGAAACTTTGTAAAGCAAAAACAAAATTGAACTTTGCCAAAGTGTTTGAGTCACACATTCTTAGCTCTTGCATAACTGATGGTCACATGCAATCTCATCGTTAATTTTATCGGCTAAAGTTTTTAGAATTCGATTGATTTTTTTTTTCGATGCAAAAAATGTTGTTTCTTGAAGGCTGGGAAAAAGAAATCGGCCAGTGAGTCGCGGTTGAGAAACCCCGTTGACAAAATAATATAGCAAACAGCATGCTCCTTTGTTTGACATGATGCGCTCAAACTATTTTTATTTGGATCGTCAATTGTAGTTAGTTTTTTGCCACTGAGATCGTTGGAGCTGTTGCAGAAGTAGAACTAGAAAACAGTTTTGCTTTTCCTGAAACCTTTCTCGCAATGGAAGTTCAAAACAGTTTCAGTAAATCGACTCAGTTGAATGCCTTGAAGCGTAAACAATCGAGTATAAAATTATTAACACCTCGTGTTACTGTTGATGAATGAAATAAGCTTAAACAAACAGTAGCGCCGCAGACAGTCTATACCAGGTGGTTTATGTTTTAAGCAGCGAATTGTAAATGCTCGACATTCTCATTGCGGAAAGTATAAATGGATCAACAGAAACACACACTTTTAATCATAAGACGTTTTTAAGATCAATTTTCCAAGGAATCAAGAACCATAATAAACTTCCAAAATGTTATCTTACAGTTTTTAAAAGCGTCTTGAAGACGTTTCAAAATC
>JAOBAT010062729.1:0-24679 GCA_026413305.1 Hydrozoanthus tunicans | reverse complement strand
GAGTGGGGATGAGTGGGATTCCCTTGAAAAGATGGGTAGGGGTGCTCGATTCACCTTTTAGGGTCGAAAATGAGACCCTCGCGTTTATGGTTACCGGCTGAAACATATGGCATTCAATACAAATTTACACCAAAAGTCGTGGTTGATTAAATGTGGTCGTATCTTTTAGGGTATGAAATCAGTCTCTCTGTTAATTTGTGTATACCTTTTACGGTCGTTTTCAAATCCGTCTGTCGAGTGAGCTTGAGTTTGACAACAAAGCAAGCGTAACCTATATGGAACAGCGCAACGAAAATCCAATCGAACTTCATAATGACACATTGGCTTTGCGATTGGTTCCGTGTACACCGAACGCGACCGCACTCGTCGAGCTCTTTCGCAGTGATGAGTTCGCGTTTGCCTAAACTCATTCGTACGGTTCAATTAACTTTGTTTAAACTTTGTTCAAAAACAAAAGTTAAGAAATAGACTAATAACACCAACCAATTCCTGTGCATGTCATTCATTATTGTATAATGAATGTAGACCTACAATTTCAATTCCAAGTTCAATTAACTGTGCTCTATTAGTCTAGTAAAACAGTTTGAAATGATTGTATCCAAATCTCGTTAAACCTGATTAATTGTTTTCAAATTCCGAGCGTTTAACTGACTATGCCGGAAACTGAACATAATCCAACTGCTTTTTTAATTCGACAAATTTGACCGGCTTACCTCGTTTTTGAGTGAAAGTTTTGAAGTCATATGTTATCCAAAGCGAGGCTGAAGCAGGTAAATTTGATCAGAGACAAAGATGAGACTAAAATCGCCATTTTATGAAAAACTCTATAAAAGTGACTGCGTTTAAGTCGAGTTTTACTCTGGTATTCAGATGCCGGTATCTACAAAGTATTAAAAAATGTCCATATATCCTCAAGCGGCGACCTCAAACTGGTAGTTTCTCATGTTTTGGTGTATGAGCCAAAACCCTGCGGGGTAACAACAGGTACAGTTGAATGCATGCAGTTCAACCAGTTGGTTTAAAACTTAGCATCACTGCCGGAGCAAATCATACACAGTTAATCATGAAGTTGTCAGAATTTTAGTAAGTGTTCATTGCTCTACATCGTAAGAAATGAACGAAATGGTTGTTTGGATTCGGAATATAGTTTCTCACCTAAATAACTCGTGTTCCCTAAAACTTACAAATTAGAAGTTTAACGCTTTGTAACGTTCTAGCGTTAACAAAAATCCCAATTACAAGTATTTCTTTTAATTTCGCGTTTTCTGAAAACAATGAAAATTACTGTATTGTCATCGGTTGATTTCAGTGTAATCTCATTTTCATGAAGTTTTCAACTTTCGATTCCGTGGATGTAAGGTCACTACATTTTGTGATACGCGTGGGAGAGCTTATATAACATCAGATGTTAAATTATTATTTTAAAACAATTATTCCAGGAAAACACGTTAGTTGTAAATAACCAAAGAGGCGCATATTTGATAAGCGCGAATGGAATAATGGTTTGATTTAATGTCTTGACGAGTTTTCCAAACCTATCTGTGATTGTAAACGAAAGCTAAAAAACTTATTCAAAACCATTTTTCAGTTTCCATATATGGTCAATTCAGTATATTTAGTAAATAAACCCCTTCCGGCGGCTGGTATTTCAGAGGTTATAATGTCCGAAATTTATAGACTTGATAGGTTTAACTCAGCTTGTTATTGAAACCGCTGTTAAGCAAAAGTGGACTAGTAGCTTTTTTCTTCCCTTCAAATACGTTCACGACCTTTTTTGCTGGCCGTTCAAACCTGGTATTAGTTTCTTCGTTATTGGACTCGGCAGAACGATTTTCTTATCCATCCATTTAAACTTATTCAAACTTTAAAAAAGACGTTTGCTGTTTTGAGTAAAAATAGCCGAGAGAAGTCAAAGTTATCAAATTTGCTGGTAACCTTCTTCAGATTTTGTACCACGTGATGTGTTTTATCCAATGAGATTGCTCGAAAACTTTTTGGTGGTTTATAAGAGCTGATAACCGAGATTGAATGATCCAATCAGAACGCTAGAAACCAAATACTCGAGGTTGAAAATTCAGGTAAACTTTTTTTTTCCCTTAGGACTTAGTGACATATTTGAGTTAAATTAAAATGAGGAGGCCTGATAGAGTTCTTTCGCCCGTCTTGTTTGCCATATGAACATTCACTGTACCGCCCCTAAAGCGACAAAATGACAAGAATTTATTTTCTTTTAACAGTACTAACAAGCTTCACTATACGGTTTTTTTAAAAATAAGAACCAGTAAAGTTGGCCGAGGCTCATTGTTCTTAATTTTTTTGCGATTTGATCTTCAAGTTGTTCTTAATTTGTTCTTATTTCTATATGTATGGTTTAAATTGAAAAAAAAGTCTAAGGTACTACAACACAGGTATTTGAAAACGGATTGCTTGGCGGGTGTACTCTTGATCAATTCATCCCGCGATTCATTTTAATTTCCCGAGACAATTTTAAATAATTCTCAATTTCTGCCCCTGACAAAATCGAAGCAACTGTCGTGTTGACCTTTGCAAAGCTAAAAAAATTGTTCAATCGAGCCCCGAGCCTCGGTTTGTTCTTAAATTGTTATTAAATTTTGGCCAATCTGAGCGTCGTTGTTCTTATAAAGCTGTTCTTATAAAAAAAAACGTCACTTTCCAAACATCGAGTGTGTCAACAGAATTGAGAATGGTCAGCGATTGTAAAGGTAAGACATAATCTTTTCACCCGGCTTTTGTTTTGAAAGGTAAAACTGTCTATGTTCTGTTCAGAAAATTTGACCAGGAAACGGACTCTCCCGTCCATCTGCCCCAGTCCCCATCCCTATCCATATACGCCGCTACGCAGGCCAGCCACACAATCACGTGATCGGAACGTGTTTGTTGTTGTTTCTAAATCGCTTAACTGCTTCAAATTTTGAATTAAAGGCAAAGGCAAGACATAAAGATTAACCAGAAAAGATGCCAGACCCTAATTTGTTATTAAATTTACATTTAGCCCAAAGTAGAACTTGAAAGAAAAAAAACCCACGTTGACTTCACTTCTAGTTAAAGTGGAAGAAATCTCTATGTTCAAGGAAGCTATATGATTCTTTTCTTAATTATTTATTGCATGTCTGGTTTCAAAAAACTTTTGTAAATTCAACTTTCTTCTTGTAGATGGATTTTCTTTTATTTTTAAGCATACCGCACTAAATAATTTGAGCTATAAATTTTGATAGTGAAAAATTCGTAATTAATGGCCTTTAACACAGAACTATAAACGACCGAAGTTCACCCCAGAGCTGTTTAGCTTCCACAAAAACAGCAAACCTGTGAGACCTTTTAACTAATTTGAAAATGTCCTCTTTATTCGTTACATTAAAACTCTTTTTCGCTCATCAAGAAAACTTCATCTAAATATAATTCTAAAAAATGGAAATACGTAGAATTGCGAATGCGGTGACAATAATCTTTATAAATGCCAAATAATGTTGCACAAAACTGAAGTTTACAATTTCCATTCTCCTCGCTTTTCTCCTACGGTAAGGCATACAAATGTAATTTCTTCCATAAACGCATCCCAAGACCTCGGCAAAAAAGGTAAGTTGACAGATGTTAGAATATATTAACGAAAGGATTAAAAATTGTGATCATGAGGGTAAAACTTGGATGTGTAGTCTTCACAGTGTTTCTAATCCTAGCGATCTTTTTATGTCAGCTGATATTTTCATCAAGGTCATGTACATCTTCCATTTCATCTTGCTCAAGTGAATCTGTCGAAAGAAGTCTCTTCTCAGGCCGCGTTCCGCCCTTAATCCGTTTCCACTTCATTCTGCGGTTTTGAAACCACACTTTCACTTGCCGCTCACTCAAGTCCAAACTGACTGCGATTTCATATCTTCGAAGTCTCGTCAAATAGTTGTTGCGAACAAACTCTTTCTCTAGCTCCTGGAGTTGAACTTTTGAAAACGCAGTTCTTTCTTTTCTCTTTCGTTTTGTTCTTGTATTTTCGTTACTGCTTCCGTCCGTTTCTAAGAAAAAAAAAACCGTTTGGATTAGTCCTAAATCAATGTACCAGTCATACGAAGCAGGGATGATCAATATTGACATTGCAGAGCGCAAATGTTGTACAAAAATGGATCCTAGGTCGAGTCACAAGCTATCATTCCTAAACATTAAAACACTACTAAAACTAATTTCATCAGCTTTCGCTGTTTCCTGTTTTTTTTTCAACAGAGAGAACTACAATGGTTTATTAACTATTTTCAATTGGCAATGTTCTTGATTCAATTGGGCCATTTGCATTGTGGAATTAACAATATTTTCATTTTCCTCTGTATCACAATCTCTGTCTTTCTGTTTTCTTCAATTCTGTATTTCTTCTTCTGTGGTTCTTCTGTACAAGATTTCGGCAGTCCTGCCCTCTTCACATGTGGGAGCCGAACATACTGATAGACATCTACGAAAGTCTACTGAACTAAATCAATTTACCTGAAGAGAGCAGGACCGCCGAAAACTTGTACAGTAAAACCACAGAAGACAACAGAAAGACAGAGATTGTGGTACAGAGGAAAATGAAAATAGTTATTTTTAGTCCCTGTACTGTTGTTACGAGCTATAACACTATAGGAAGAAATCGGTTGGGTGCTAATTAATACCAATCTATGATAACTTCGAAGCCAAGTCTTCTCCTAAGCAGAACCGAGTACATCTGGGTACCTTTTCTTAGAGAAGAAATTATTTCTTGAATTTTGGCTTAACTCACTGAGGGTTAAAGGTAACTAGCCTATGGACAACCAAGCCAAGAGGCTGACTGAAATACTGAATTTTTCGATATACAAGCCACAATTCTAAAATGCTCCGCTTAACTCTTATTAAAATTTTATTTATTATTATTTAATTTTTAAATTGTCTTTATTGACTTTATGAAAATAGGGAGAAGCACAAAAAGCCCGCAAGAATGCTCAAAGCATAAAGACTTGATAACTTCACAACGCTATTTAGTCAATTATATTTTACATATTTTTCATAAGGTTTGCCTTTAGTTAGTTCAAAATGGAAATCTGCGTCATGCAGCAAATGTCGCTCATTTACGCGTACCAACACTTCTTTTTAATAACTGGCAACAAATAGGAGGAGTTAATAGAAGTTTCGTTTTTTTTGTTCAAAGAATTCAGTTACTTAACAAAACATTTATGCTTTTAATTCTGAGCTGCACCATGAAAAAAACTTCAAATTAACCTGCTGGCAACAAAAACTATTTCCATGGAAACTAAGACAAACTTTCAAAAACTACATCCAAAACAACGTTCATTTAAAACATCAAAACTGAAAAATTGACAAAAGTGAAACCCTTATTTTTTGTAAAGAATATAAATGACCTTTCTCTTTAGTTTATGACCGGATCTAAGGGACGAGATGATTTTATTCGTAACTCATTCATACAGACATCCTGTTTTTTGTATCCATGCTTTTAGAATTTCAATTGAGTAAGAATTGACGCAAAATAACCCTAGTTTATTCTTTGCCGAGATCTTGGTCTTCGTTTACCGTGATAAATAGTTACACTGCTGGCGTGGTCGGACATACTGCCTAATAACAGATGTTGTAATTGGGGCAATTATAATTATGGTCACAGTGTTATGTAGCGAAATTCTCTTCTTAATCTCTTAGCTTAGCAATCGAGCACTCTACAGCCCCCAATTTGTGTTGATGATAGGCCGAGAAATAGTGAAAGTTTACTCTTTTAGCCAGCCGGAACCTTTGGTAGGATGTTTTCAAACCCTTTGAAATTCTTTAACGCTCGGCAACTCTTGGTTTTATCAGAGGAAATCCCATGCGTCATTAACTGAACCAACGTGATGCTCAAATTTGTCAACATTTGGAAGTGGTTATAAATTGCTTCCTAAATGAGTTTGATATCTTGCGTAAAAAGTCCAGTTACATCCTCAAACAATTTAAATTATGGTCATTTTCGGTCGCGTCTACCACCTATAAAGTATATGAAACAAAAAGACAGTCTCTATAATTAAATAAATATGTATACAATTTGCAGAAACAAAACTTCATGGCTTTCTAAAGGAATAGAACTGAGTCAAAGGGTTAATAGTCTTATCTAAAAAGGAATGTTCTAAAATCTCTTGCCCCTAAAACAGTTACTTTGTATATATTAACAAAACTTGTTAAAATTGAAATAAAAACTAAGTAAACAAGTTAAAAAGAAGCACAGCTATTAAGTATTCGAAATAACGCAACTTATCCTGTTGCCGTGGGCAAAATCGGAATAAAGTATTGTAAAATGTTAAAGGACCTCAGATATTCAATGGTAAATTTCATCTCTACTTAAAAGATTTCAACAAAGCAAAGGTCTGAGTTATATTTGTTTTGACCTTATTCCCTGCCAAAACGTTTCAGCACTTACGTACACGACTACTTTTGGTAAAGTTATTTTCTCATACTTTATTCAAAACGAAAACCTTTTAAGGAAGGCTATGCGTTTGAGTTTTGTCAAATCAGTTTGGCAACTCAACTTTTGTATTTATCAGGATACATATCCGGAGTTGCATGGCAATTTGTTAACTAATTTATTTTACTTAGAACTATGCTTGGCGACGCAATTCTCTGAGACCGCGCTCTTTCTTGAATAGCGACTGCCCCATCAACATTTGAGCAGCACTTTACATGCTTAAAATTCAATCAAAATTGTATCTTAAACTATGTGCTACTTTTGAAACGTTCCTTGGCTTCACATTAAGTTTTAACAAGTAAAGTTACGTCAAGTCACTTAATAAAGAACAAGGAGAACTTTAGATTGAATAAAGCGAATCAAACGCTATCTCCAAAAATTTTCTCCTTTCAAAAAACAAAAAAAAAAAGGTTATGTTAAGAATCCACACATTAGCACTATCAAGAATATTCTACAAAAAATGTCAAAACATGTTCAATTCGAGAGCCTCAAGAGCCGAAGATCGACTACAGATTGTGATGAACAGTTGCAGAGTGCAATCGTTGTCAGAACGACAGAATTTGTTTTCAAGGACAACTTGTTCTCTCGAACACCACAGTAGAACACTGTGTTGTTTAACTTGTCAATTTAAGTCGTGAAAAAAAACAGATATGAATATAAACTTATCAGTTTGTTTATCGCAAAATTTTGTTACAGGATCAAGAGTTGAGCGATAAAATTCATGAGGCAATAGTTTGCTAAACAAGGGCTCTGAGTGTTTTCATAAATTCTACGAAGAAACACAACTTACACAAGCAATTAGAATCACTTTAGAGTTCGAAGGAGTTGACTAAATAAACTTTCTACTGCTCAGAAAGCAGAAGTAAATTGCGAAACGGAATCGAAAATGTTTCACCAAGTTTGACAAAGTCTGTAACCCTCCCGTCCTGCCAGAGGGAATCTTTGTTTATAAAAGAGTAGATCGGCATCTTTTTGAAATGAGCTTCATACAAATGCAAAGCTTTATTTTGAAGGCGCATGCACTGTCGCTGAGGGTAAGAAAGTGCGTTTATATAGCTATATAGTTTTCTTCATTTACATAGAGAAAAAGTTATAAATCATTATTTCATTATTTTTGTTCTTTGAAGAATCAGTGCGGCATTTCACCTCTTTCGTTATCAAAATGTAGCAAGGCCAAAGGCATTTTCTTAACTTTTCGGCATCTTTTTGTTATCATCTAAGTACTTTTTTTAAATTATAGGTTTTAAACAACTTACCTAATTTAGAGTTAGTTTTTTCTTTTTTCAGTTCTAAGAAGTGAGACGAGATTGATCACGCGCACATAGACCGCATGGTCTTGACTTATTGTTCGGAACTGTCTCTTGTATGCGACATATTGATTGAAAATAATTGAATCAACCCAAGCTCGGAAAACAAAACCTCATCTACAGAAGATTTTGAATATCCAGATGAAGAAAGGAGAATTGACGGCGAAATTGGGAAGCAATGACAGAAGTCTGTCAAGAAAGTTCGGAAAGTTTGAGCTTTCAGTTTGTTGCCTTAATAGCGTTACTCTTTCACATGTAATCAAAACGAATACTCTTGACTCTTGTACTGTACAGTAGCAAGATCTAAAAACGTATCTTGCTTTATATTTAAATCTTTCTCTTTCTTTAAACTGATATTATTGAGAACAAAATGTTACAGTTAAAGATTAAGAGGGTTTAAATTTGGAAGGTATTCCAAACACTAGTTGGTCTTCTGGTTTGTGTCAATCAATGAAGGTTGTTCTTCACTGAAGTGGACGAAACTGTTTTAATTGGTAAACACGTTTATCCTTTCAAGAACATATGTACTTCCATTTTAACACTTGATGGCTTTTTAAGATATATTTGCTGAAAATAGTTGCAAGAATTGCTGCTATGTCATGACCTGAAAACCACTAAATGTGGGTGGAAAAAAATTAACAAAAGAAAGCTTCAAGCATTTGCTAGGGAAAGATTGAGTTACAGTAATACTTTGGTTTAGAACAATACCATAACCGGATAATACGTCCTGCAAAAAACTAATTTACTTTATCCATGCAACAAAGTTACTTGTCAACTTTTTGAATTTTTTTCAAAGAGGTACAACATCTAGTTTCATAAAAAGGACATTCCTTTCTTGTCGAGTTAAGAGTGGCTGAATTCTTTCGGAATAATTTAACGCATCACGCTTTGAAAATAAGTTGCTCGTTTTATTAAATGCAATAGAAACACCGTTGAATAGCATCAACTACGGTTCAAGCATTATAAAAGACCCTTTTTGGCAAAGGAAATCAAACTGTTAAATCCGTGCCTCCGGAATCTAAAGTTACGAAGACTAGAGATTGACTCAATTATTTATTTTAAAAATGTCCAAAAAGTGGAGGTAAATTTTCTGATCTTATTTAAAAAAGCTTAAATAATTCTTTAAAAAACTTCTGGCATTGGCTTACTTTTTTACTTAACATATTCCCTTTAAAGTTCCACTGAAAGTTAGAACAAAGGATAAATTGTTTTTATCAATACTAAGTACTCGCTTGACTGTTATTGGATTTCTGCTTCAAATTTAGAACGGTCGGGCTTCAAACTCACCTGGAACTTTATTACATTTAATGAATCTTATGGGACAAAACAAAGTTCTACTTGAACAGATGGTAAAGGAGGGAAACAAGGTTTAACCTATTTGGTAAATTTTATCCTCAGTAACTGAACTAGCATCGACAGAGGCCGCACGCATTTTCCCCCCTTAAACAACTTGCATAAGTAAATGACGAAGATAAATGGCGAAGATCTAGATAAACAGTACAACTGTACTTAATGGAAATTTGCTGATGTAAAACAAAGAGACGTATACTTTTGTTAACAGTTTCCCATTTCAATGAAATGCTCAGTGTCTTTCTTAGACTAAGGAGTTGGACAACAATTTGTCACAGTTGTGGACATTTTTTCCAATGCAGAAAGTGCTGCGACTGTTCCAGATTTTAAGAAATACCAGTAAGTTGTTTTTTTCATGAAGAAGTTCAAGATTTGAGGGCCAATAGGTTGCAGGTAAGTTTTCTTCCAAGACACTTAAACAAATAAACTCGCAACAGTGAAAAAACAAGTTTTGACAGATGGCACATAACTGGGTGAGACTTGAAAGTTACTTAAACTCGTAAGACTTAAACCTTGAAGATTCGAGTAAACCGCTTGATTCGCGGTTACCTACGAAATCGTAAAAGCAGGCAATTTATTTATCTACCTTGATCGGCACCCTTTTCATCTGCGGCTATAGGAGCTACATGTTGGCAACTACTTCTCCTAAGTTCAACGCTTTCTCTCATTTGTGGTGAAGGAATCGAGATTGTTGCAGAAGGTCCAGGCCATGGTCTATAGACTGTTGCTTCTCTCTGGCAAGATGAAAAGCTCTTGTTTTGGGACGCCGGCTCTGTCGAAGGATGAGACAATGGAGGGGGGTAGATGGTCGTGCTTGACGAAGAACTTCTAGCTTGATAAGGACTGTTATAAGCCGCAAATCTTGGTTGACTGCGAGCAAATGGATGCGGTGGTGAAGAGTTATCCCGAGGGTATGACGTGTATGCGTACGAAATGGAGTTGTAATCGTTGTTGTATCTGTAGCTGGTCGGATACATCTTCCTCATCTCTCGATGCGGTTCCAAGATGTCGCCTAATCCACGCGTATCGACTGGCCAGTTCATTGGAAACATCCGCGAGTTAATTATGTGTCACTATCAATTCGTCTCGCTGAGAGGTGAACCCAGACAAGGAGGGGTGACAGCCTGGTGTGAAACTGATACCAAGATCAGACGAACCGCGATTTCACATTGTCGAATGATCGACGGAAACAAATATTTCAACAGCATTAAGGTATCCGGCGAGCGTTTTCGGCGATTATCCCTTTCTATCGCAAACATCGTGCTTTCCTGTTTTTACGTACTAAATGTACTGTTTGTAATAAGCTGAAAATGTTACTGTGTAAGCCGAGATGGTTTGTGTAATGCTGTCCTGTGCGAAAACCACAAATGCTTGTTTAGAACGTTCTGCACACATGCTTAAACCGAGCCGCTCAAGATAAACATATTGAAGAAGACAGCGTGAATGCTGCGAGTTCATATTTGCCGCTGACACAGCTACCGCAAAACAATTAGCTAATTAGCTATCTATCATTCTGACATAGAAGCCAAAGCGCTTTTCAAGGAAACAAAATATTTCTTTTAAAATGGAACAAACTGACAGGCTTGGCGTACTTAAAGAAACGATTAACAACTCGGACTCAAGCAACCCTCGAGATATTGTTGTGACCGTCTCAAATGAAACAGTTTACACGGGAGTCTTTGTTGTTCTGCTGTCAATACAAGTGGTAGTATGTGAATTTGTACCAGATGTACACAATTAATGATTTGCGGTAAAACTAAAGCTGAATGAGTAACCGTGTCCTAAAGACTTCACGGTTTCTTTGCTTCTGCTGTGCGTCGCGAGGGCCGAACTAAGTGGTGCCGCTATATTTGTTTCAATAAGTTATTCAACCCCTGTGATTAGAATCATAATATACATCGATTCAACAAATTGTATTTCCAGCAGTGTAAACTAAATGAAGAGTCTCTTTACTGTTTCAGTTTTCAAATGCAACTCTTTGTTTGTTCAGCAAAACAAAAACAATTTTTTTCTCACAAGTTAACGAAAGCTTGTTTTTTGACGCAGAAGTCTACTAGGATTTTCCTTTTACCATGGACGGATTTGCTAGAATCAGTTAAGCTCGACTCACCAAAACAATTAACACTCTTTGCATTTCCCTGTTGTTTGAGTAATTTTTGTGGTTGCAGTGAGCAGAATGGCTATCAGCGACCCAGCCATCATATGATGGCCGCCCGTTTGGATTCATATTCGTGCTGTGCGCTCGTAAACTGTTTTCAAAGTTAGCCGAAAGCCGACTGCCATGGGGTACCACTGTATGTACCACTCGAAGAAATAAATGAAATAGTTTTCATTTTCAACTTGAACTCAAACATCTTAAACATACCTATTGTTTGCCACTTAAAGTTTATTCATCACACAATGGCTCCCGCTCCCTTAAGTGAACTTGGTAATAATGTTATCACGTGACGTTTATTATATTTGAACAATTTGACGAAGGTTTATAGTTCTCAAAAGATTTATGCAAATCCGGGTTTGTGTCCTGCTGCGAGCTTTAACAAGCCTTTAGAGGTTCAATCTCGACGCGACGGTGTCAACAAGGCTCTTGAAACTGAAGTAGAAAGTGTTAAAGTCAATTGACCTCCTCAATACACTCATAATGTGCGTATGACAAACACCAGGCTCCGGCCATCAATAGGGCTTTGGAACTGAACAGATTAAGTATAGGCCAGGTCTGTTAACTAAACCTACAAACTTTTCATAATCAATTTATAAGAACAACGATCGACGTTCAAACTTGCACAAAAATTTAAAAAAAAAACAAATAAAGTTCGGCTTCAAACACAGATGTAACCGCACGTTTTTATTAAAAAGACACAAACACGGGCATCACGGGGTGTTCTTCCGTTAGAAACACTGCCATTAGTGATCAGAAACTGTGCCGCACGTGTTTTATGACACCGCATAACACGGCAATAATAATGTTATGCTGTGTAGAAATAAAATTAACTTTAAAACAGTGTTAAGCATTAAAACAACAATTGAAACCAGAACAATTTATAAAGTCAAATAAGGCTCAAACTAAGAACGAGCCTCGACCAAAATTGACCGGTTCTTGAAAATAAAAAGGTATTGATTCAACATGATGTACAAATAATAAAAGAACATTTACACATACTACACCAGTATTACCATATACGATGGTATATGACAATATCAATATATTCATATCTGACGATAGTATATTGGTGTGATATGAATAAGTACTTGAAGTTCCTAGTTGATCTGTTAAATTAAACCCAATAAAGTTGACAAAATTTATATTTTTTAGATCGCTTTATGAACGATTATATGATGGAAAAACTGCAAAAATTAAGATTTTTGGTAGTCTCAGAAATTTGCATTCACTCTCCGTATTGAAGCAGCGAGTTTACCCTGTTTGGTTGAGTAGCTCGATTCTAGTCTCGATGTTGAGTTAAGTGATCTGTCAAAATTTCTCTCTTCGTTTTTTTTAACCATGTTAAAATCGTTTGTTTGTTGCCTGTAACAAAGAAAGACCCCGGATGGTCCTTGGCGAGCATCCCTTTTTTTGCCAGACCACGCATTTTTATTCTAGTCTTAAAATAAATCGAGCATTCGAACACAGCCAGTATAAAATATACAATACGAACACGCATCAAAAATTTGCGCAAGCACTCGAGCTTATTGCCTTAGAGTTGCGAACACACCCAAATTTCGGGGGTCCTACAGAGCAGTCTAAAAAAACAGCCGAGTGACTTTGGTCAGCTTGTGTTCGTTATTCTGAATGTGAAATATCTTTTTTTACAAAGGCTAGCATGCAGATAAAAAAAGGATTTATGGGTCTTTATCACTTTTTATCAAGGTTGCGTCTTTAATTCATTTTAGTTCTACACAACAACATACTACAAAACGCGGCACTATGTGAACAAAATGCAACATCTGTCCGGGAAAGTATTTGCCCGAGGTCTTTCACGGTACAAACCGAGCGTAGCCAGCCAGGTTACATGGCGAACGTCTCAGCGCGCCTCAGCGAGAAAAAAGTCCAACTTGTAACTCCGCGCGCGGTCCTTTATGGGAAGACTTTGGACAGCTTTTTGGCCTATCAGCGCGAAGTACTTGATTATTGGCCTTAGAAATTGAGTTACCATATAATCAATACTATATGTTTGTTCAGCTAAAGGGAAATCTTTAACCAAGCCCTTGCTTATCAGCCAATCACAGCGTGGGTTTTATCATAAAACCTTTGGTAACTAAATATTGCCTGGCTAGGTAACCGGTACGGGAAAAACAAAAACAATAAAGTCACAATAGTTTACATCATAAATGCTCATCTAGTTGGCTTCATCATAACAAGTTTTCCAAAACGAAATTTCGAATCATTCTAGTTTCTTTTAGAAAGGACATTGAATTGAAACTAAAAATTGTAAAACCATCACGAAATGCTCATATAGTTGAACTTCACCATAACAAGATTTTCCAAAACGAAATTTCGAATCATTCTAGTTTCTTTAGAAAAAACATTGAATTGAAACTAATAATTGTAAAACCATACTGCTTCGATATCGAATAATCTCAGAAAAAACCTACCGTTATTGTTAATTAGAAACTCTCACAGTTTGGGCAACATTTGAATACTATACCAAACAATCTCCTCTATTTTAATGCCAAACGCAAATCTATCAGCTTTAGAAACTGTTTTAAAGTTCCTATGCCTGACATGACTAAATTGGTTTGTTACGTCAGTGAATAAACATTTTTAAATGAGGAACAGCGGTGAAAAATATTGTCCGAAAACCAGTTATATTTATGGTTCTCGAGATACTAACATTATTGTTTTCGTCAGTTGCTGGCCATGTAAATTTTCAATTTTTTTAAAAATCTGCTGCCAATTCTTAACATTCGGACGAAGTTAGTATAACTATTCTGAAGAATACCAAAAGATACGCAAACAGCCAAAGTTTGGCTTAAGTTCACCCAAAGGTTATGGATTGGCAGCAGATTTAAAAAATTTCAAAATTTACTTGTCAAACGACGGACGTAATAAGTTAAAACATCATTTATATTAATCATAGAAGATTTTGACAGAATTTTTTCACCGCTATTCCTTATTTGGACAATATGGACTTCGCTCCAACAACCGACTGCTTCTGAGGCAACCGGTGGAAAGAACATTGGCCACACTTGGGGACAGGTCCTTCGCGGCTGCTGCCCCTAAGCATTGGAACAGCCTCCTTATGAGTTAAGGGCAGAAAGGTATCTAGAGTCTTTTAAAAAGAAATTGAAAACTCACCTTCTTAAGGCTGCATACAATACTAATTATCTATTATTACCACTTTTGATTATAAGCATATTATTATTTTCTAAGTTTGGGAGAGTTAGTTACATGAACTGTATATACTGTAAGCTACCTTTTATAACTAACACTTGTACGGCGCATTTGAAAATGTTATGTTGAATTTGCGCCTTAGAAATTATTATTATTAGTATTATTATTATTTATCAATATTATTATTATTGTTATTATTATTATTGTTATTAATATTATTGTTATTATTATTATCATTATCATTATTATCATTATTATTATTGTTATTATCATTATTATTATTGTTATTATCATTATTATTATTATTATTATTATTATTATTTGGCAACGTCTATCCACTGACGTAACAAAAGGTCTTAAAAAGTGTGGTTTAGTGTGTTTTAATTAACGCAACCTTTCTCAATCCACATAGAATTAGAACAATTAAAACTAACCAGTTTTCTTCTTACTGCAAACACCGTGCGTGTAATTAATTTATACAAAGCAAGATTGTAAGTACTATTCAAAAAGTTCTTGCTATTTACCTTCGTTAGTATAATTATTGTCAGTACCAAAGCGACGAAGGCTTTGCAGTAGTCATTAATTGATTTCCCTTTTTTGTCAGGCTTTTTCCTTCATCTCATTGCTTTCGCAAATACTTCCTTCGCTGCTACAGTTGTTGCTGTCAGTTCATTTAATATTGACACGTTCTTTTCTATTTGTGGTGGGTTTTTCACTTACAACGTGTGGAAGTTTGATTTTGTCTTATTTTACCTTTATGCTATTCCGATCCAGTGACCAATTGCAATCTGGTATATTATTGAAAGCTTGAATGGTTAAACTTTGTTGATTTGCAAATACTTTAGGTTCTAAAACAAACGCATAAAAACAAGTCGGAGTTTTGAATCAGTCGTCTTGTTCTCGTTTGTTTGATGCCATAGCGATTACGGACTATTATAAAAACAGTCTCTAAATCTAATACGGACAACGGAAATGAAACATTGGCTAGTTTTGACCTCTGCCATGCGTAAGGCTACTATGTTCAGCACACCAAAGCCATTTAACCCCAGTTTTTTGCTTTCACAACAAAGATACATTGCGGCTGATTACATTTATAGATATTTATTTTACAAAACAATGTGTTGGTTCTGATATTAAAAGTTCGTAAACTTGCGACTCCGATCGCGATCCACTTGAACCAGCCCTACTTTTATTTTCTAGACAATTTTCTGTGTTAGTATGTTCCTCCTCAATCTCTTTACTGAATAAAATGGTGATGGCCTCAGACTTTATTAACCCCTCTTTAGTAACAAATTTGCAAATGACAATCTTGTTAAACCTTTTAAAGGTATCTAAAGCTTTTTAACCATTAATTCCAATAGAAAAAATCTCTGATTGGAGTTAGAATACAGAAGCAACAATTAATGACGATAAAAATCAGACACATTTTTCAGTTCAACTCGTTAGTCATGCCAAAATTTGTTTAGTTTCTCGTCATGTTATGAACATTTACTAAGCTTGTGCCTTTGGTTTCAACTAACGGTTCAAAAGTTCACAAGTCAAGTTTTCTTCGCTTTGTGTAAAATAGGGTTGGGTCCCGTTGGTTTGAAGTTTCTGAAAGTGCTTTCTTTTGACAGTGCGCCAGCAGTTCAACGTCGGTGGCCTCCTGAGAATCTATTGTTTTAATAAAAAGCTGTCTCTGCTTAATGTTTGATCCGACTCAGATAAAAACCTTTATCGTTCAGAATGTTCCGTCGCTTCCCAAATTAACCCACATAAAAAGAGACCGACGGAGCGCTTATCCGACGAATCTTGAGGTACAGATGTTATGGATAAAATTTTCACTTAAACTTGGGTCTGAGTAAAAATTGAGTGTCAATTGCGTGTTAACAGCTGATAATACTTACTTCCGACACTCTCGTTGTAGCTTTGCTGTTGGTCGACACCAGGGAGGGGTGGGGAAGAACGTCAAACATGAACGTAGGCCGAGCGCAGTGAAGGATTCTTACAGTATTCCATGCTGCTACGTTCACGTGTGAAACATTTAACAACCATTCCGTATGTTTCATACCTGGGCTTTCTTGTTTAAAGGCTGGTTAACTTTAACCGTAACCTGGGTTGCACCAAAACTCAAGCAGTAGTTTCTTCTCTCTAAAGCAAAGATAAGGGTTCTTATAAAATACTGAAAAATTTGTCAATCCCAATACTTACAGCTCAGGTCAGTCTCTTTAAGGTTGGAAACAAGAACGTCGGTCAAAAATTTAGCGCCAGATTGATAATAATCGGCCTTTGAAAAACTGGCTGATCTGGTATGCCTGAACTTTAAAATTTGCGCACAAAGCTCCTGTTTGATTTCTCGAAATTTTGAAGGAGAACTTTCGCGAATCGAATAAGGAATTAACTACAAGTTTGTAATTCTTGTTCTGAATGCTATATAGCTTTATATAGCTGTCAAAACACTTGCCATTGAATCAGTTCAAACTGTTTTTGTCATTTTGATGTGATTCGGTGAGATGTGGTACATACAATTATATCAAACGCGTACGATGTCCAAAAGCATGTGGTTCCGCTACATCAAACGGATAACCAAATGTATCAATTCATTGAGATTTAATTTTTGTTTTTCAACGCTACACTCTTTCATTTTTATAAGAACGTCGAATTTTTCGACTGATTGAGGCTGAGCGTTATTAAATATTTTCGGGATATCAGCTTTTATACAAAGGAAAAGAAATTGCATCATTTAGCGAATTTAGTTTCTTCAATGAAACTCTATAAACTTTCTGGGCCTAATTGATAATTAAGAGGGCTTTTCCAGTGATTTGCCGGGCTTCAAAAGTTTTCCAGGGTTTTCCAGGGCCCGTACGAACCCTGCCAAATTAAGATATTTGCATTGCACGTTGTGTAGATACAAAGGCGCAGAGAGGACGATATGGAAAACAAAATTCTTTAAGTCGTCATACACATTGGAAATGATTCTTTTTCAGAAGTTGTTAGATCATCGTTGTATTCTTAAGTCAAAAGACAGCCTCTTTCCTCCCACCTCCCAAAACAAACGAGTTCCGTTCCCCAACGGTGATGATACGTCATGGCTTAAATCCTATACGATAACATAATACTCCTAAATACTTGCATTGTTATAATAACTGTTGTTATTCAATCATTCACTTTTTATCGTTATTGTTACTTGTTATTATTTTTCAATTATGTTATCATTTTGTATTTAGCTTTAACTATGTATCATCATAGTTATCACATTTGTACATATAAAGATTATATTTGTATATTTCTTTTATTCTCATTGTTATCGTTATCAGAACATTTGCGATTGCCCGTCTTGTCACTAGTTTGCATTGTTTTAGCGAGTTATGAAGAAAAACACTTATTAATGTAAATAAGAACAAAAAGTGGTCCAACGACTAGTAGCAACATTTTATTTACATCAGACAAGTTAAAAAACATTTATAATCATATCGCAAATTCATAAATAAACTGGGTCAGTATCCCGAAAAACGTTTCCAAAGTTGCATCAGCAAAAGTTCCGTCAATGTACAATTAATCAAATATTTTCAATCATCTTTCAATCATAGAGTTAGCGAATACTAAAAATCTATTCAGTTTGCCTCACTAGCTATGATGCCTTTTAAAAGACTGAAGTTCAAAAACCACTTTGGTCAAACTTAGAATTACTTAAACAATAAACTATAAAATACAATATATCGAACTTTACATTTCTTCAACAAACCTTCCGTTTTGCCTTAGGTAAGTGAAATTACAAGAACCAAGTAACTATTACTACAACCATTCAAGCTTCTTGCTTTACGTAAGTTTCGATAATTTTAAACTTTTTGAGATATTTATGATCAATCAAACAATGTCTTCGTCGAAGGACTCCTAAATTGCAAATAGCATTTCATCTTCAAACTAGTATAATACAAAATTCAATGGCATTGTGCTTCAAGGATGCTTTTCCCTGTTTTTTTTAGATGCTCCGGTTTATGTAGTTAACTGTGGAGTTCCTATATTTCGTTCCATGGAATAATAACTTTCCAAACTAACTCACACTTATTGTTCTATTTCAATGTTTAAAACAACGCAGTTATTCAAATATGTAAAAAATCACCTCTTTCCATTCAAAAATAAATATTAAATAAAATATAAAACAACCGAGTTCTTGTTAACAGCACCATTGTTATAAACCAAACTCTACTCGTTCTAGGATCGAGGTCTTCTTTGGTGGCGAAGCTCCCTTGATTCGCTTCCATTTCATTCGCCGGTTTTGGAACCACACTTTAACTTGCTTCTCAGAAAGGTCGAGGCTTACTGCAATCTCGTACCGTCTCAGGCGTGTGAGATAGTTATTTCTGGTGAACTCCCTTTCAAGTTCTTGTAGCTGGTACTTTGTAAAACACGTTCTTTCCTTGCGTTTCTTGCAGGTTGTTTTCTCATCTTTCCCCTCTAGAAATATGAAAAGAAGGTTTAACAACAATTTGAGAGTTGGAGAAAGCTTCCTTATAGTTGGGGAGGAAGCTAAGAATGAACAAAAACTGAGTCTTTAATGCTTTAATTTTGTGGTCACTGTTTTATCATCGTCTTCAAGTACTTAAATACACACAATTTCAAATTTATAATTTCACTCCCAACTGACTTCATTTCCTGCGATAGAGTTTCGCTTTAGGGATCATTAACACACAAGGCTTAAGTCTCAGAAACTGTTTTTTGACAATGATTAATGACTGCAACCTATTGAAATTGAATTACGTTCAACTGTAACCGAAACGGAGAGAACAATGGATTCCCCTTTACAGGTTAATTGTTCCCCGCCCCCTCCCTACTGGGTGCATTTGAACCCGCCCTCTCTTGTGTCCAACTGTGCATTTATGTTCGCCGAAATAGTATGACGTGCTGTGTTTGTTTATACCTAAATCGCGCCCAGAGAATGACAGGATAATGACGAACAGAGAGGAAATAGAGAAGGGATGCTGCGCCAAGTAATCTTATTCTATAAGGTTTATTTTCACTTGTATGTCTATTATTTGCAATGACGCAATAATTTTCGATAGCAAAGTTGCTTTCATTTTGCTTTGAATCGATGAAAAGGTGTTTTTTACAACAAAGTGAATAAACCTAAATTTTACGCTTTTGCTTCTTTCAAAAATGTGTCAACTGTACTCTGTAAGATGGTTCATAGTACACATTTTGACGCTTGTTCATAACATGTTTTGTTTTTTAAAAGAACCTTTTCAATAATTGTTATTTTATCGATACCCCGCTGTCGTCATAAACCCTTATTGTCCAATAAAACGGAAAGACCACAGCCTCCGAAGAAAACGCCTTTAAAAGTCGCGAATTCTATTTTCTATTATGAAGTTAACCGCTCCGCTTTTGAAATTATTAATATTAGTTCTTAGAATCATTGCTCCTCGAATGTGTGCTTTGTAAGAGAAACACTTGACGATGTAAATTGCCCCTTTTTCTTAGTTCATCGATTATTTGTTTTGTCGTCATTAAAGAACGGTTTAAATGTTCTTGTTATGAAAATAGGAAGAAATACCAAGTACAACTTGATAGAATGTATTCAATATCTAAGGGGAACCATTCGCTGAGAACAATCTGAGTTTAGCAATGGATTGTAGCTTTGTTTTTGTTTGAACTGTGTCTTTGGCTTTATTTAATATATAGAACAGCGAATCGGGTGCCATCGAGAAGTTAAAAGTTTCCTTAAGAACCTGACTACTTCCATTTCACTGAATTCGAAGTGCCCAAAAGAAACTTGAACATACAGTTCTAGAAAGTAGAAAAACAAATAGTATATTTGTTCTAGGGCTTTGCAAATTGTTCTTATTATTATAACCTTAGCAATCTACTCAGGAAGAGTAACAGCTGATTGATTTAAGTACCAATACAAATTGTCTCCAAAAAGTTCAAGTTCCTTTTCCTCTTCTCTTTTGTCACCGTGATACTTCAAGAGAAACCCTTGCATCGATATTGATCCAATACCAATGGCGATATCTCTTTTCAACTAAAGCATGCGACTTTTTTACTTAATGCACAATAGAGCCCTACTTTCGTTCGAACTCTAAACCATCGCCGAACTCGTTATCTGTGTTAACTAGCAAGATCTTCAGTTTTTCACGTATAGGTTGTGGCTTGGGGCGGCAGATGCACCTACCACTCAAGGTGTCAAGTCAAGATGGCGGTTACGAACTTCAAAAGATAAGAGCCGCATATTTTGTAAATTTAAGATCTGATTGGAGACAAAGCTTAAAATCAAAATTTTAAGTAGTAATAGTTGTTCTTGGTGGTACAAGTTTCGTTTACATATACCACCATACTTTAACTGGTGATTAATCGGAATTTTATTAAACATGATATAATGGCTTACTCGAGTTGATGCTGCTGACAGCCAATTTTGTAATTTCATCGGAAGTGTACAAAAATTAAAATTTCTCGGTTGCTGATCGCGTAGTAGTTCTTCACGATGTCTTGAGCAAGTATAATCGATAATTTCTACTTGCTTAAATGAACTTTTGAACCTAGCTGTTTACAACTATTATAACACAAACATGCTAATGGGTTTATACAAGAGCGTCGGTACCTTGATCGCTGCCGTTCTCAGATGATGCCTCGCATTCGCTTGACCCTGAAGGCGAAAGTTCCAGCTCGTGCGGATGAGGAACAAAATGCTGAAGAGTTGTACAAGTTTCTCTCTGGTTTGCTCCACGATAGAGGTTCATCTCATGTGACTGTGAGTATGTCGTGTTTGGAGAGGGCGGCAGTCTTTCGCAAAAGCCTGAAAACTGCTGGGGAAGATTTTGAACGCTGTTCTCTCGCAAGCTGCACTGGGAGTAATTGGGAATGTTGTAGCCAAACCGTGGCTGAAACTCAGACCCAAACGAGTTGAAGTTTGGATAAGAAGCAGTGTTGTAGGTCATAACGTTTGCTGGATAAAGATCGTACATGATCAACAGCAATTTTCCAAGCTTAATTTTTAGGACCTCTGTTTGTTGCTACTCCGAAACCGTCCCACTGTCCAATTCCGTTTGTCGGCTATCTCTTTATATAAGCGACCCTCGCTGTGTACCTGTCAACTTGAAAAGTGATCCTCTCCACAAAGACGGCGTCGCAACGTTTGAAGTTTTCAAGTGATACCCTCACATGTCTCTCAGAAACGCGGCAAACGACTGTGGAATGTCTCCTGTGTCCAGTAAAGTCGGCCCTGCCTATCGGTTGGTTAACTATAACGCGCGCTCCCTTTTAGCTGTTCCGTTCGTTTTCCTTTCTAAATGACCCACATTTTCCACAATTTTTCATCGCATTGTCCTTTTTTTTAAAGTTTCTCTTTAGAGCGAGTTAAAAGGTCTTCTAGAGGCGGGTTAGAGGTTTATTAGAGAGGAAAACGTGACTTGTATTAAGTTTTAAATGTTATACACTGTACGTGTGTGTACACAAGAATTAAATTAATAGTGCATTTTTCGAGAGTTTTGTTTTTATTTGTCACTTGTGAGGAGTGTTATTTACCGTGAGTTCAGATCGAACAAGATCGAAATATCCCAGCAATTAAACTCTTGACAATACAAGATTATGGATCGTTAGATGATCACAATTCAAGTGTGTTATGGAAAATCTCTCTCACCGAGTCAAAGTAATGACTGGTTACAAGCGATTTCAGAATGGTTATAAAACCGCAAGATTGTACGGAAAGCACAACATGATAGAAAAATGCTTTTGTCGCTTTTCAAAAGATGCCGCAGAATGTTTACCAAGACAACAGATACCAGGTTATATATAGAAGTTTATTTTTCAAAGAAACGCTTTTAGAAATATTTTAGAGAGAAGAAACCAGCTTTAATAAGAACCCTTCAATATCCCCTGATTCTCAACCACGGCTGAATGTCGCCAATGTCAAGTAAACAAATCTTAATTTCAAGATTTTACAAGTAGTTACATTAACGAACCGGATGTTATTGACAAAGGTACACTTGAAAACGAAAAACACATGATAGCCCGTTAATTGCGTTGTAAAAATCTCGAGGAAAGACTTCGCTCTCGCTTTTAAAACAGCTTAAGTGCTGAGCTCAAACGAATTATTTCCGTTACCAACTGCCGTTTACCGAGACCCCAAACCCTGTATATTCTATTATTAAAATGATGCCTGAAATAATTGTTTCATTAAAAAAAACACGTTCATTGCACATTCTTTCGAGAAGCACGTAGGTCGCAGTGTCTCGAGGCATTTGACCTCCTTCCTGTGTGCTCGATGGTCAGACGTTTTGGCTTTCTGCTGGCAAATTTCCTCCCACTATTCTACAAAGTCATTGCGGTTCCCTTTGCGTTAGAGCAGTCGCTAACAAATCTGAAGTTAATTTCACTGCTGTCAACACTATGCGATTTGTGGGCTCGACAGGTACGAAACGGATCAATTTAGAAATGTTACGACCCCTGAACGGTGTTGAGTTGTAAAACTTTCATTCATTGAATGACACAACATTGAGAATCCGCTCTTGAAAACATATTGCAATTGTGGCCTCCTCATGTATCGTGAATACACTCGGATTAACTATATGATGCCCTTCTAATAGCTCATTAGCTCGGTTAACTCGGTGCATTAGTTTTAAGACGTGGTAATACAAATTGTCAAAATAAACTCATTAATTTTACAAAACTAATCCTAGTCTTAATGTTTCTTAATTTCAAAAGTTGTTTGAGTCAGGTGATTGCAGGATGCAAAGTCAAAGTATTTTTTTCCGAGGCTTAGCAAAGGTTACAACAAAGGTACATATGAGAACTGAACACAAACTGTGTATTTACTTTTACGACACACTCATCTCATGACTTTGTGTAGTAAAACTCTTGACTGGGTTCACAGAGGCTAGATAAACACTCAAATGAAAAAAATGTCGGGTCCATTGGGGACCCGTGTGCGGCCAAACACACATCGCTAATTTGCTATGTTGCCAGCATGGTGAATACCCGATGGTGTAGTGGTCATCACGCCTGACTAGAATACAGGAGACGCGGGTTCGAGTCCCAGCTCGGGCGTGACACCGAATTTTTCGGATGAGTGTGTCGTAAAGGTAGATACACAGTTTGTGTTCAGTTCTCATATGTACCTTTGATTGCAGAATGGGACCAGTGGAAACGATGGCTGCTCGATCGTAAAATGTGACTAGCGATGTAGAGAGGAACAAGAAGTCTGTAGACGGCGTTCAAGTTAGGTGTGATTGTTTTGATATCGCGTGCAAATCTTCGGAATCCCTGATGATTTTTATGAAGCAGGATACAAAAATCCTGGTTCTCGGGCTCGCTTCAAATTACTTTGCATTGAGCCAAGAAAGGTACGGTACGAACACCTCTTTAATGAAGACAGACACCTCTTTATTACGGACACTTTGTGAGGTCCCACCAAAAAGCTATAAACTTAGCTTCGTTACTGAAGTAAGTCTGTAATACGGACACTCTCTATGACTCTAATACGTTCAACGGACCCAGAAAGAAAGGACTTTCAAATAAAGTTTATATAACACCTCAGGCCCGGCTTGTGTTTTAATTTTCGCTTGCATGTCCGTTTTCTATATTTTCCGAAAGCCTATTTATCAGGGCACATACCTATACAAATCTCACGAGGCTTTTGTTGCAACTATTAAGTATAGAGTATAAATGAAGGCTTATTTGCAGTAGCTTAGGCAATATTTTCTTAAAAGCTTTCAAGTTGAGACAGGAAAAAATAACTAGTGAAATGTCTTGAGACATTTTTTAAATGACCTCGTGTGTCCAGGTTTGGGAGAAAACAAATTAGTTTGTACGTTTTGCATAGTACATTCGGAGAACATGCCGTTGGACTTTACGCTACTTCTGTAACAATAGATCTGGATTGGGACTGTACTATGGCTGGATTCTGGTTGCCAAGAATGTTCACTCGATCTTCATGGGCAAAGAGCCATTGAAATCAAGCCGCACTGACAGCGCAACACTCGACGACGGATATGGTCAGATGTTTAAAAACAGTTCTTTGTGGTATATTTCTGCGAGACTCTTGTTAATTCCTTGTTCTTTCTCCACTCTTCATTAAAAAGTAGAAAGAAGTCGGCTAAATCTATAAGCTCCGAAAATTTAAGATTTAGTTCAATACCAAGCTTGAATGGCATTGTTTTTCAAATTTGGCTTACGAAAGTATTTACTCGCGCGCCGAAGGAAGCGGCGAGTCATAAATTCGGCATCGTTAGTGTTATTTTCCTCGTTCAGCAACAAAAT
>JAOBAT010062718.1:0-21850 GCA_026413305.1 Hydrozoanthus tunicans | reverse complement strand
AGTTTTACACTAAATCTCTATGTTAGCTGAGTTTCATATCGTATAATAACTAAGTAAGATTCATATTAAACTTCTGGATTATAAATAAAAAAATTAAGTTTTACACTAAATCTCTATGTTAGCTGAGTTTCATATCGTATAATAACTAAGTAAGATTCATATTAAACTTCTGGGTTGACTAATGTTAATTAAGTTGAAGCCCCGGTAACATTAATGAAATAAAGTGAAACTCAGTGCCGGATGCTGTTCGGTGTTATTTCATTTCAAATACATTCTTATATCCTTTCACCCATTTTCCGCCAATCAGTCTTCTCTTGCTATTATCTTAAAGTAACTATTTTCAACGGCTACAAATGTGAGCGAGTTAAGCGATTTCAAAACAAATCGCTTATATTATTTAGTACTCGCTAAAAATAAGTTAGCTAAAATAAATAAAAATAAGTTAGTTAGAATGAAATTTTTACCCCCCCCCCCCAAACCCCTTCCCTCCGCGTAATAAACAAACATGTTAAAATGCATTGAAATCCATTTCGAAATTTAATGAATGTTATGTTTGATCGTCGCTATGTTCATCGACTTCTGCATCATCTATTTCTCGGCTGGGATCCCTTTACTAACATTCATCACTTAGCAGACAAACTAAAAAAGCTAACAAATGCCCATTTGAAATCAGAGGTCTTTGCAAAGAAGGTTGTTCTCAAGACAAAATCGACAATCTATTCAAAACCCTAGTTTTGCCAAAAATAACAAATGGTCTATCTGTTTACGCTGCCAGTGAATCCGATCTGTCCAAGGTTCAGAGATTTCTTTCAAGTGCCACAAGAGGAGATATTGTTCTGCCCTAATCTCCGTGTACGATCTGGTAGAGATGAGCGATAAACAGATATTTGCAAAAGTAAACAGCCAATTCGGCCACCCAATAAAATCCTTGCTGCCGAGAAAACGAGACACGATTTTATCTGCTATTTCTCAGCGAGGATCCCATTTCTAACATTTGTACCCTTTTTATCTGCTATTTCTCGGCGAGGATCCCTTTTCTAACATTTATATCCTTTTTATCTGCTATTTCTCGGCGAGGATCCCTTTTCTAACATTCATACCTCTTTTTATCTGCTATTTCTCAGCTAGGATCCCCTTTCTAACATTTTTACCCTTTTATCAGCTATTCTCAGCTAGGATCCCTTTTTTAACTTATACCTATTCTTATCTGCTATTTCTCGGCGAGGGTCTCTTTTTTAACATTTATGCCTCTCTTTATCTCCTAAGTCTCGGCGGGGATCCCTTTTTTGACATTTGTACCTATTTATACCTGATATCTATGGTGTTGATGCAAATGTAGTGTTCCTGAACATGCAAGTATAACTAACAAATGTTCAATAGATTATAAAAATCCTTAAAACTACTAAAACTAGTTGTCGTTAATTCTTTCTCAAACAAAATCGTTAAATCTAGTAGTCGCTAAAGAAAGTAACCTTAATGGTAAGTAATAACAAAGCTGCTTTTTTCCTAGTGCGGTCGTTGTCACGTTTGTTTGGTTTCAGAAACGAATTTGGTGCTATCCCTTGACTTTTATGAGCACAAATATGACAACAAAAAATAAAATTTTTGTCTGTTACAATTAAACCTACACAGTATGCCGTTCCATCATGAATCACTGGAAAATTAGCTAGAAATAATAGCTTATTAAGTACAAAGTGTTAAGTAAGCTATTTTAGGTTTGATACATGTATATAATTTCTAGGTTGAGCCACTTTCATCAGGACCACAGGGAGAACTGAACAGCACAGTTACAGGTCTGGTTGTTGGTCAGGGCAGCCAATTAGAACACTTGTTAACATCCGGGAGTGTGCAGAAAGCTACTCAGCTAGCGAACGCTGTCCTCGGAACCATCAAATCCACGGATGACTCCACCATGACCGTTGCAGACAAGAAGAAGGTGTTTAATTCAATTTTCAGGTTTTTTGAGCTTATAAACAATGAAAAATTAATAACAAACTAACTGCTCCAATCGATCGCTTTTGGCAGTTGTCAATGGTATTTAAGTTCCTATGACATGAAATATGTTGTTACGTTCGCGGATAGGCCTTGCTAAATGAAGAATAGCCGTGAAAGATTTTGTCAAAATCTGTTAGGGTTCTCGATCGAGATGTTAACATTCAATGCTTTTAACTGTTGACGTCAGTTGCTGGAAAGGCAATTTTTCGAGTTTTTGATGTCTGCTTCCAATCCTTGGCTGAAAATGTATCTCGAAGTATTCTTTAAAATAGTTACTAATTTTCGTCCAAACTTAGGAGTGGACTGCAGAATTCAGACAATTAAAAAGTTGCCTGTTCAACAGCTGACGCCACAATTGAAAATGATAATGTAAAAATATCAAGAACCATAAAAAATATTTCGACAAATTTTTTTACCCATTTCTTCATTTAGCAAGGTATATCCATTAAAGCAAATATTTCGTGTCAGAGGCACTTTAATGGTGACATATGATTTAGAATTCTGATACACGTCTCAAACTTGTATGCTGTTTTCTTTCTCTGTTCAAGATAAAAGAGTCCATTGTGGATGACATGGTTCAAGTAAAAGTTGACAATCTTCAAACTCTAACACAAGTTAGTTCCGTTCTTGGAAGAGCAACAGAAAACACACAGGAAATATCTCTTGGCTCACAGGTAACTAAAAAAACCAGCAAACGATAGCGATATGATTCAGTTTTCTTTGGACAGGATGTTTGCATCCACAGATTACATAAAGGTTTAATCTCTACATGTGTTTTTAAAAGCGACACTGCGCTATGAAGCATTAATCAGACAAATCGATCTTTTACAGTGTGTCTTTTTGTTGGCTAGATTAGCAAAGGTTAAGTGTGGGAAAACTGTCAGAATCCCCGGATCAGTGAGTTGCTAAGGGGTTTAATCAGTTGTGGTTGAAGTTCACGATAATAAACCTTATTCATGATGACGTCACATTAGCGTTTTTCTGCACTAAAACGAGGCTTGGTGAAAATACTTACTTGCCTCGTGCAGCATAACGAACATTCCAGTGCATAAACACGGTTGAACAGACATGGCGAATTGCTGAACAGTAAAAGCGGTTAAAATAGATCCAAAACTCCTGCGATCTGACACAGCATTTCACCACCAAACCTCACTTTGATGCACTTGTGACGTCATCATGAATAAGGTAACTCGGCAACATATACATTTTCATCATTGTTGTTGCTTTTTGGATTGGTTGAGCATGCTTATATTTCTTGTTCGTTTTCAGAACAAGTCATTGTTGGCCCTTACAAAAATGACAAGTTTAATGGAGTTAAAGTCTCGTGAAGACGGTGGTACCGAGTCTCCCCTCATTGACGTCTGTGGAGAGAACCTGGTGTTCGGTATAGGGAACGTGTTGAGGGCGTCTGCGAAACAGGCTGCTGTAACGAACGCAAAACTAAGCAGAGAAGCCTCTGATGACAAAAAGGAGGTAGAGTGATTAGGGCTACATCACAGAACAGCCTCTTTTTTCGCTGGAAGATCGAAAATCCGATCGCGTTTATCAAATGGGAAACTGGGAAGAGGAAGTGGACACGCGTTCCTTTTTGCCACCTTCCGTATTTCCACTTCCCAGTCTCCCATTAGATGAACGCGCTTAGATTTTCGATTTCTCGGCAAAGGGTGAGATGGTACTGCGGGGAGGTGCAAGCATTGCGTGTATAAGTGCAGTAAGTGTTAAATTCAAAATTATTCCAACATGAAAACCAAGTGGCGAGAAAAAAAAATTCGGGGGGGGGAAGGTTGCAGCCCTTCTGCTTCCGACGAACCTGTATTCTGTAAGCCTTGTGGTTTGCTAAAATCCCTTTCATCACTTCTCCACAAAACAGATAATTACAACTACAAACCGCCATTGTGGTCAGGTGGATGAGTTTAGAAACCCAATGAAACACCAGTTCTAAAAACACATGTGTGTTTCAACTGTTTTCAAACACATGTGTAAAATGTTTCCTAATCTGGATATTCATGAACCAACGAAACAACAGCGTCTTGAGGCGAATAATTCTCTTTAGGTGGCTTTGCCACTTCTTGAACAAATTTAGTCATCCAGCAGTTTAGGATTTTGACATCAATTTCCACGAAAGGCACATTTAAACACTAGACTCTGTGAAGACCGTAATCTTTGATTAGACCAGCTAGTTCTAATGTTGGTACTTTTAACTTCTGGCTCATTTCCATTCCGAATAAATTGAAGCAGCCAATTGGTTTGTGTTGTGGGTATTTCTACCGAAATATCTTTTTCTTCTTTTGTTTGCTGGGCTGAATATGTAAGCCTTAAAAGAAGCAAAGCGCTCGTTTCGATAGCAAAGCACCAAACAGTGCAATTAAAACTCATTACAATTAGTTGTTTCAAAAACTGAGAAAACCTTAACGAGTATGTGTTAGAAAGCCAAGTGACAAAGACAACAAATTTTAACCTAGTATCTATTTAATTAGGTGTCATACTTTAAATCCAGCGCAGTTCTTTAAATAGGAACTGCTAATAACGACCTTTATCTCGTAACTGTATTTGTTTGAGAAATTATTTGAAAAAACTCGGGCTTTGTGTTACATTAGGTTTCCAAACACTCAAAAACAATAAAAGCACTCGAGTTCGGCCGTACTCCTCGTGCTTTTAACTGTTTTCTCGTGTTTGGAAACCCATGAAAACAATCAACCTCGAATTCAAAATATAACTTACTAAACGTTGAAACGTTTACGGGAACAAGTTTCATAAAGTTGTGTTAGGCCAATTTCACATGTGCCAAATCTAATGCTAATGAGCAAATTATATTGTTCTAGCTCATTTACATTAGATTCGGCACATGTGAAATTCGACGTTTAAAACTGGCTTTACACGTTGAAACTCTTGTTTTATTGCAATGTCGATCGTTGTGACTTTTGCAGAAATAGAAAGCGGTTCTACTTTTCATGAAACCTGTCTCGCAACGAAAACTACGAAAAGTTTCACGGTGCAACACCTGCTGAAACTGGTTTCGCATTGTTCTTGCACACAAGTTTCAACGTAAAACATCAGCTTTTTGATTACCTTTTTTGCACCCTTTTTTCTTGTTATTTTAGAGCAAAAAGATTGCCGAAAGCTCGGTCAAGCTTGTTGACAACATTGGTAAAACGCTACTTTCCAGAAAAGTGGTTGGAGAGAGGTTCACCTTGATAAAAACTGCTTCTCTTACAATGTTGCTGGATCGCCAGAGGCCGCGAGACTTAAAAATACTTGAAGATAGCGTGGACAACAGCAAGTTTACGCTCCCGAAGGTACACGATTTACTACAAGGAAAAAAGGATAGACACAAGTATATCGATAGTCAGGTGCGTTGGTTTTAGAACATTTAAAGGATATCACATGAATTTTATCTTCGATGACTGAAAGTATCTCAGCACGAGAAAATAAAATTCATACTCAAGCGGCTATGTAGTCTCTTGCCGTTGATGAAATTCCTACATACAGGCCACGCGCCTGAGCAAGAAACTGTTTTTTGATTGGCTAATCATAGTAGTAACCATGGTAACGACAATATCCTCACACGTGAAAGCTGTGGGGAAAAAATTATTCTTAAAATCAAAATTAGTGCTTCTTAAGCTAATATTGCAGTATCTTGATCATGTGGATCTTGCTTATACGCTATTGATGCAGTTTTCCTGAAAGATTAACCTTAAGAAGTTGCAAGATTAATCGGAAGCGTTTGAACTTTCTCGGTTAGCACTTATTCAGCTTCGTTTGTTTTATTTCATTCATTTTTCCTGGGAAACCAAAACGACCTAGAAGGTCTAACTAGCAATCAGTAAATATAAAGAAGATCCCCGAGGATATAAGATTTAGAATATTTTTTCCAAGAAGATGCCAAGGTCGGTGTTGACGGTTAGGGCAAAGACGAGAGTTTTCAGTGTTTAAAGAAATGAATAGGAGGGCAACATAGAGTTCATCAAAGCCTAGCTAGCAAGAACTTCATCCAGCAAGCCTCATCAAGGACATCCCTCCTTCCGACGTTTCTCAGAATCTGGATGGTACAACCCTTGTACTTACAGCTTGACCACAAGTCGTCATTAATTATGTGACGACGGACGGTGTCAATTGATTAACTAATACATCAAACAGACAGAGAATAAACATCATACCAAAGAATGAGCCTCCACTCCCGAATTTGCTTTAAGGTATCATACAAACCAAAATAGAAGTTATACCAACACATGAGATGACAAATCCACGATACATTCCAACAAAACCAACACTCTTCAGAGTTTTACAGTAGAAATCACCCAAGCCATCGAACTGGCGTTTAGATCCACCATTGTCTGTTGCCTTAGCATCGTTGGACAACCTTGTTTGAGGGTTAAAGAGAGTAAACAAACATAAGAGACAGTGCACCGGCTGCCCAACCTCACCCAATATTTTTGCAAGATTCGCTGAATACCTGTCGGTCTTCTTTAGTTTAAAAAGGGCTTTGATATAAACTTTGAAGTTAAAGTTCAATGCCGAGGTTAGGAAGTACCAAATGCAATTGGCCAAGTTACCTCTAAAAAAAGAGAGTTTCCCTTATTTTTCTATGTCCTTGTAGTGCACTCAATAACGCCCTTGTAAGAGTCTGAAGATGTCGGGCCTTGATCATCTCGTTTTGATTCTGTACCAACAGTTTCACTGGCTCGACGGGAGCAGCCGCCTCCTTGTAGACGAGTTTTTTCGGAAATGCTACCATTGTTGAAATCTAGACCAGAATATCCTCGAGAATTCCTCTCGTAACTTCATCGACTAACGTACAGTCACACCTTCTTCTACTGGAGCAACCTCTTGTTGAACATATGTTGGTAGCTGTTCACGAGCTTTGCTATGTCAAAAGCGAATAATTAATATAACATATCTCAAAATATTTTCTTGCTTGTTGCTAGATTTATTTCCAGTAAACTAAATTCATCTTTTTATCTGTCTTTACCAGATGGTATCATCGTGGTTTAATCCTTACACTTGGGACAGCAGTGCTCAACGAATACAATCAAGAGTTGTTAGTCTGGAAATGAAAGACGACGAAGGGAAGCCGATTAAAGTTTCAAATCTTAAAAAAGACATCGAAATAACAATTCCCTCTAAGCCCAGAGAAACCATGATCAATATCTCCCGACAGTTTTTTATCAAGCCAAGCATTGGGGGCAAAATGCAGTTCCATTCATTTTGGGTGAATCACCAGCAATCGTCAGCTTTAGTTCAGGTAAATGTTAACTATTGTATAACTAAACTCAAGTGGGTCAATACTTGAACTATAAACATTTGGCACTTGATCTCCCAAACCACGCTACAAAAAAAACGAGGCGATCGCCACCTTCAGTTTTCACTCAACTTTCGAGGAGACATGGCATAAAATAGGTGGACTATTGCTGTATAAGTTGTTTCGTGTAACCGTTCAAGCACAAGAAGTAATTTTTCAGAATCATAATTTTTTTGTTGATTTTGGTTTCAAAGAGGGAAATTATAACGGTAAAAAATCACAAGCGAAATACGTGTGAACGAAACTTGTAGGAAGTGTGAAAAAATTGCAAAAATTCCCTAAAGCTCACCGCACACTTGTACGATAGCATGAAATTTTCGTCGCATGCAATAGAAATTGTTGTCGCACATTCACCGCACACGTTTGCGAGAAGATGCAATAACCTCCGACAAGGTGCACTCAATTTTAAGGAAATCAAACATGTTTGACCATGCGATCAATATTGCATGCAATAGAAATTGCATCGCAGGTCCCCGCACACAGAAGCGACGAAAATTGCATGCAATCGCACAAGTGTGCGGCGGGCTTTAACTTCAACGAAATAATTCTTATGGCTCAGTTACTCCGGGGGCTTAAAAGGGATTAAACAATCAACCGCGCTATAAAAGCTAGAGCGAAACGAAACGAATTTTGAATGCATTTCTTTTTACCACTATGCTATACATATAAGAGCTATACTTAGATTTCAGCGTTAATGAATTTCTTTGTTCTTATTGCTCTGAGAGAAGTTGAACCAACTCTTGGGTCGAAATTTGAGTTTTGATAGAATCGGGTATGGGAGGACCTTTTAGAGCTCGGTTGATTGCTTAATCCCTTTTAAGCCTCCGAGTAACTGAGCCAAAAGCATGCACCATGAAATCAGGATGTTTGTTTATCTAAAAGTTAGAAATATTTTTTTCTCTTAATTGTATCTTTTTTTCGCTCAATGAGTCACGGAAAACAAACAATAGGACTCGGAGTCTCCTTGAAGTCTGTCATCCTAGGAGTCCTATGGTTTAACGTTCTGTCAGAGAAGACATTGCCAAACAAAATCTTTAACTGAGCGTGAAAACGATATTTAAAAAAATTCCTCGTATCGCGCTGACTTTCCGAGAAATTCGAGCTTAAAACACGTTTCTTGCCGCATTGTACCGGCGGATCGGAAATAGGGGTTAAGCGGAGAGAGAGTAAGGCTATGACGTCAGATATGGGTTAGAATTGGCTCAAACTGAAAAAAATTATCATTGGAGTGAGATATCGCACACAACGTAACAACAAAAACTGTTCACGCGCTCGCTCGCTCCCCATAACCTACGTCACACGTTACCTTCGTTTACCGCTGACAAGTCGACAAGCGCCCACGCTCAATGACCCCAAACGACCCGAAACACGCACATAAAAAAACTAGAACTTCTCGGAAAATCAGCGTAACACAAGAAAAAAAATTTAGATATGTTCTCAACACCTTTAAAGTTCAGTTCCCCTTTAAAGTCTTACCATGTGCAGATGTTTTCACAGGTAGCTAGCCAAAGCTACGTTTGGAATGCTAGTGTATTTGTAAAGCAAGTGTATTCGTGGCATTTTATAGTTTGCCTCGAAACATTATTAAAGTGAAGCTGAGTAATACCTTAGCTATCCTTGAGTTGTTGTATTTTTCCTTCATTCTGTGGTGTCTTGGGTTGACTTTTTATGAATCGCTGAATTGAAGGGTGGTTCACAAAGGAACCAACCCAAAACACCGAAGAATGATGAAAAATACAGAAACTCAAGGTTAACGAAGTATTTCATTATGATTTATATAATTTCAATAACGTTCCGAGGCAAACTGTAAAATCCATACATTTGCTCTATAAAATCAACAGCACTTGGGCTACCGGTGGTGTTTTGAACAACTTTCTCAGTTGTTTTAAAATCCTGAAGAAAGGCCCGGCCGAGAATCGACCCTGTGCTTCCTTACGGCAGATTGGCACCTTACCGACTGAGAACTTAAAAAAATGTTAAGTGAAAAATACGAGCTTAAACAAAATATGGTAGATGTGATTTTGTAGATTTCAAAAAGTTGTCAAGTTTGACCAATAGATAATGTATTTTTCTCTTATTGTCCTGAAACTGAAATGAAGTGTAGTGTAAGATCTGCAAACATTTTATTTACTTCTTTGACAGATTACAAGAAACGTTTCTGTATTACTCACTGTTTACGTAAAGTACAAGACGAGGCCAACTGTAAACGAACATAACTACAAAGTTGATTTACCAACTTATTCAAATTGTAACACATTTGATACTGGAAAGAATCGAGTAAGCTGTCGTGAAGGAACTCGCAATTTGTATCTGTCGCCGGATATTTTGAAAAACAAAGGGAAGTATTATATTGGAATACTTTTTGATCCAAGTAATCAAAGACTTAAAAAATCAAGAAAGAGACGTTCATGTGGTTTCGAATCTGATGGCAAGCGAAACCGAAGATCCTTATCGTGTGTTCAACCCAAAGACCCACCCTGGCCGAAAAACTTGACCGAACCAGTGCCAGTATATAACGCCGCTACCGATGTGAACTACACGCTGATCATCACGAAGTACAGCTGTTTGTACTGGTCACAAACTAAACAAGCTTGGTCAGGAAAAGGATGCAAGGTATATATGCACTTATAAAGTCGTAGTTTTCTAGCGGAGAAGACTAGCGCAGTGGTAAGATCTCTGCCTCCAAACCCTGAAGTCCCCGGCTCGATCCCCGGTGAGGTTGAGGGTTGAGTGTTTGGGCGATCTCCTTTCCCGCTAGAGTGCAGTTAGCTTTCTACCCTTCCGGGGTTGGTAAAATGAGTACCAGCATACATGGACTGCTTTGAAGCGCCTACTATAATTCCGGTCCGCTGGGAGTAAATTGATTATTGTAAAGCGCCTTTGAGTACCACTTTACTTTAAAAGTAATGCTTCTTAAAGGGATCCGCGGCGGTACAACGTTCCTAGTGGTCTTAAATAAAACTCTTTTTAGCTCTTTATCCTTATGAGCAACTCAACCTTTATAAGGTTGTGCGCATTATTAACCCCAGGATCCTTTCCACAATTTGAGTTTCCAGGCGCCGCCATTTTGAAATGTAACATGTTACATGCAGTGCCAGTCTCCACTTCCAGCAAATACAAAGTCAATGAACGAGAGGAGGTCTGGCACTACAACTGTAACACGTCACATCTCAAAATGGCGGCGCCCGTGAAGTTCAAACTGTGGAAATGATAAAAAAAATCCTTGGCGTTAACAACACACACAGAATTATCAATATTGAATTGCTGATATGGCATTGAATTAGCAACAGTTTTATTTCAGAACAAGATGTGTTGTAAAGCCAAGAGGCCCTTTAAGCAAATTTAGAAAAGGAATATGAACGCGCCGCCGCCTGGTTAGCCCAGTTGGTAAGGCGCCAGTCTGTCGTGCGGGAGGCCCGGGTTCAGTTCCCGGTGCCGGACCTTCACTCAGGGTCTTAAAATAACTGAGGAGAAGATGCTGCCTTTGCTCTAACATCTGTAAATGGTTAGACCTTCGCGTCTTCTCGGATAAGGACGTTAAACCGTAGGTCCCGGGTAGCAGGCCTCGATGGGGACCTCGAGTCCTATTGCCTGTTCTCCCGTGGCTCAAGGAGTAAAAAAATGTCATAAATAAAAAAATTAAAGTACAGTAACTGACTTTGATTAAGGTATAGATTTGGTCTTGTATCTGTTGAGTGCTCTCTCAAATTTGGTTTGGTTGTAATTGGCTGGGCGCATACCTGCAATTCCGATCAGACATTTTAATTCTAAATTGCCGGGAAGGGTTTCAAGTTGATCATCTGTTTGAAGATATTATACATAGAATATATATATACTGAATCTGCAGGTAGCAGTCTTTCGTCCTTTGGGGACTCGAGCTCATCATTGTAGCTCAGAGGTCATTTGAAAACAGAGAAAAATTCCCCACTCAAATATCTAGAGTATAAATCTCGTACCGACACTTCAGCCGTTGGCGAGTCGAACTAAAACAAGCAAGCAAAGCATAAACTAAACATCTTTAAAAGTCCAAAAGACAACAGAAATCAGTCACGCGTTTCCAAGTAGTGGAGTCCCCTTCGAAACAGTTTTGTTACAAAAATTCTAACCTGTAAAGGAGCATAAACGCTTAGTATAAGTAGATTGTATATTTTCTAACATGGCAACCGAGTAAAACTTATGAGGCAAATAACGAGTTACTGTTCACTGTATCACCAAAAATCAGTCTCATATCTTCCAAAACAAAGTACGGGAGTTATTGGATTGATTTCTTGCTAATGTGAACGATACAAGGAGAGACGGTTTTTACTTACTGACTTTTACTAACGTTTAGTAAGCTTGATCATGAAAAATGAACTGTTCTAAACAAAACTGTGCAAAACGCACGTATATCTGATAAAACAAGAGCTGTTAAAATCGTATGGGTATATTGCTGAGTACAATTCACTACGTTATTTAACCAATGTTTCGAAGAATAATATCTAGTGCATGTACGTTAATAACATTGTTAAATCAGTAAAACACTCGTAGCTAAATAACAAATATATTTTGCAGGCAGGACCAAATTCTACTGTTCACAGTCTTCAATGTTTGTGCGACCATCTGACTTCCTTTGGAGGCGGATTTTTAGTTGAACCCAACCCTATTGATTTTAAGACGGTCTTGATCGAGCTACTGCGTCTCGAAGAGACTGGAAACGTTTTAGTGTTGGCAGCCATTATTGTTGTTCTACTTGTTTACCTTGTGGTGATTGTGTTTGCTCGAAGGGCCGACAAAAAGGATTTACAAAAGGTAAGTATAACTCCAGTCATAAAATCTTAAAATGGATTGAAGCAATTATGCTGGAATTAGGTGTTGCGAAATGAATCTTGCTAGCTCATAACTGATCACTGTTTAATCCTTTGTTTACACCATTACATCGATCCAGTAACTACAGCAACCACAGTAACCACAGTAATCACAGTTACTACAGTAACCACAGTAATCACAGCAACCACACTTACCACAGTAACCACAGTTACTACGATAACCACAGTAACCAAAGTAACCACAGTAATCGTCGAACTATAAACAAGATAAAGGGACTAAATAAGTGAAAACAAAAAAAACTAGAAATTACATTACTACTGAAAACTAAGGGAATAAATTACGATTACATATCAGTTGTCTCTTCACTAGGCAATACACTTCACTCACAGTCTTGAACTTTTGAGTCCGCAAAAGGTACAACGCAACAAGGTACACCCGACCTTCGCAGTCGCAACGCAATTAATTCAAGCAGTTCTAAAACGGATTTGAGCGTAAACTCTCAAAAAATGCAAATTAACATAACAATATATGAGTCTTCACAAAGATGCACATGACTGCCGGAACAGTAAGAAAATCGCGTACACCAGACCTAGCAATCATTTGATATACATAAAAGATCTGCGTGTAAGAACCTACAGTTTTCAAGAATGGCAAAAACAGGGTAACGTTAGCAGCGAAGGCTAAGTATGGGTTTCTTGATTGGGTTCTGAGTTTTTATAGAGGAGAAACGGTTGTTAACTACTACAAAAAAAACAAAATTTTTTTTCTTTCGTTATAAGGATGCTGTTCACTTATATTTCTCTGTTGAATAAGAATTGTAAGGGATTATACTATAATGGTATCCCCCCCTCCCCTCTCCCTTGTGGAACGACCAAGATACAGATACACATTCTTTTTAGTTCAAGTTCCTGAGAGAGGATTCCTTTCTTTCTTTTGTAATTAAAGTTTATATGTTGCATAAAAACGTGTGTGATTTGCTGGGGGGGTTAGTAGATGTTTTTAACATGATAGTCTTGTTGGAGTCTAAGATGCGCTCTTCTATTTCTTTAAAATAGAAGACACAGTTCCTTCTAAACAAGAGCGCTTTTGAGCGCCGTTTTGGGTTTGCTAGTACTTGGTGCGTTCTAACATTAAAAGCCACTCTTCTTTCTCTTGCCCATGCAGTTATAACTTTAACATAGTTCTGTTTATTTTGATGGTACAAAAGATAGGCAGGGGAGATCTATTTTTTTATGTTATCTGGTATTCCTTACAATGTCTTCATTGCAAAAGATATTTATTCATGCTCTAATTTTGTTTACCCGGTCTCTAGTTTGGACCCCCAATTCGTTTGAATGTTGCCGATGGTTTGAGCTCCGACTATCAGTTGGTCGTCAGTACAGGTGTATGGAGGGATTCTGGTACTACTGCAGTGGTTACCATAGTGATACATGGGAGTGAGGCGGAAAGTGAACCTATTGTAATACACAGGCACATGACTGCCGAGAGGTTGTTACTTGCGCGTGGAACTGACAATGTCTTCACCCTTCATTTGCCAGTTTCTTTGGGGACAGTACATTTTCTTCATGTTCGTCACGATAACTCTGGGAAAAGTCCTTCTTGGTTTCTGAGGCACATTCTCCTGATTAAACAAGACACAGGAGAAACAATGACTTTTCTTTGCAACAAGTGGTTTGCGCTAGCTAAGGATGATGGGAAGATTGAAAGAGTTGTCCCTGCTACTTCCACAGATGATTTGAAAAGCTTCAAACACTCTTTTAACGCCCGAACCTCTAAAAGCCTGGCAGAAGGGCACCTCTGGCTTTCAGTTCTTATGAAACCCCCGAAGAGTAGGTTTACACGGGTTCAACGTACAACTTGCTGTCTGACGATACTACTGTCCACCATGTTGGCAAACGCAATGTTTTATGGAACTCGCCCTCGTGTCCAGCCAACCATTCAGCTAGGCCCTTTCAGGATTAGCTGGACTCAGATTGTTGTTGGTATTGAGAGCTGTTTGGTAGTTACACCCGTAAACCTGTTGATAGCGTACATTTTCAAAAACACAAAACAGGACTTGTTCCGTGAGAGCAGACAGGAAAACAAACACGCACCTAAGAAATGGCTGTTAAACAAGAAATCTTATTCCAACGGTCTTTTCTGCTTCAAGCCGCATAACAGTTTTCATAAATTTGAACCTGAAGCTGGATCACACGGGAAAAGGAGTTTGAAAAGATCTTGCAGCGAGTTTTGCTTTCCACGCTGGTTTGTATTTGTGGCATGGATGCTTTGTTTTCTTACAGTGGCAGTTTCCGCGAGTTTTACCTTTTTCTACAGTTTACAGTGGGGAAAGACCATATCAAATGAGTGGCTCTCTTCAATGTTTGTTTCATTCTGTGAAGATATATTTGTCTTGCAGCCCGTCAAAGTTTGTCTCATAACAGTTGTTTTAGTTCTTTTCATATCCAGTCAAAAGATTGGGAAAAGTGACTCGATGGAAAGACGCATCAATAAGCAAGATGGCATAATAACTGGCTCGCTTGTCAACGTCTCTTCTTCTTCGGCAGATCTAAATGGCAATGATTTAGAAACAGCGAGAGAGTTTGCAATAAAGGAGAAAAAAATGTGTGCTATTGTGAAAGAGATTGTGGGCTATTTGATTTTTCTAACTCTACTTGCAATTGTTTGCTACGGAACCAAAACCAACTATGGTTACATAATGTCAAAAGCAGTCAAAGAAAGTATTCCAAAGTTTTCAAAGGTAGGTTAAACTCTCTGAACCGATTTTGAAACTTCAAACCAGAAAATTTCTTCCTTGAGAGAATTGATTGGGTCTCGCCACGTTGCATATTTATACTGCGTGCCAAAAAAAAAAAACTGAAGAGATAAGGTTGCTTGAAATCATGCACACTTTTATTGTTTTTCTCGATGGAGGGTAAAACGTACAGTAAACTTCAGTCAAAGATTGACTTGTTTACTTCCATTAATGGGGCAACTGAATCAATACTAAGTCATTAGACAAAACTGTGTCACTTTCGGGAGATAAATAGCCACGCAGGTAATTTTGATTTTCAAAAGCAGATTCAGCCATATACAAAAGCTACCTGTCTGCCCAAGAAATTTTACCAAAAAGGTTTTAAACGTTTAAAAAGATAAAAGTTACAAGTAAGGTTCTATAATTATTTGCATTGATTGCATTTTATTGGCGGTATGTATAATTGCTGCTTCTTAAACAAGTTGAAGGTAATAATGGTCATTTCGGTAAACATGTGTACATTTCATAACTTGTAAACATTAGAAAAGAAATAATGCGGAGCCATGACTCGGACAAAAATCCGAGTTCGTAAATTATGGTGAGCAAGGTCATTAAATGGGTTATGACAAACGGATTGGCAAAGCATGTGTGTCGAAGACGCACTCGATAATTAGCTGCATTGCGCAGTCACTTCAATGTCTCTAGGACGATATAGATGTCTAGAGTGACGAGCTTGTTATATCAGATTACGAAGTAATGTGGAGACATAACTCGGAAAAGCCCGAGTTCCTGGTGGAAATCGAACCAAAAGCCTTGCGTGTTACTAGTCGGATGCTCTACCATTGATCTATGGGAACTCAAATGGGTCCTAAATTGGGCGTTGTAACACACGAACTGTATCTTACATGTCTTAAGTGCGTCTAACAAACTTATACCTTGGCATTCAAGTGATTTGTACGACACAGTCCGAGTTTTATAACCCGATTAATGACCTTGTTCTCCACATGAGTTCCAATGGCTCAGTGGTAGAGCATCCGAATAGTACACATAAGATCTTGGGTTCGATTGTCCTCAGTAACTCGGATTTTTCCCAAGTTATTTCGCCGCATTATTTCTTACCTGACACCATTATAGTAAGGCATATGAAAAAGTTACTGTTTTGCTTTACAAGTAGCAAAAGAATAAGAAAGTGACTGGAAAATGTTACACAACCTAGGTCATTAATCGATTATCCTCTATTATGCCAGGTCACAGATCCAGCAAAGTTCTGGAAATGGGTGGACAACAACCTGACCTCTGGGTTGTTTGCTGGGACCTGGTACAATGGTCAAGTGGAACCTCAGGAGTCTTACATTGGTAACAAAAAGTCGATTCTGGTGGGAATGCCTCGCTTCAGACAACTCAGAGTTAGAAAAGGTTGGTACCACTGGACAATGTTGAAGATAAGATACTGCGAAAACTTACCATTCTAAAAACAGTTAATTTTTTCTTCTAAAAAGACTAGCTTACCTCGACAAATCTTTTCGTTTCAAAATGGGGTAGACGTAGCATTTGTAATAATTGGAGCTTTGGAATGTAACCGTTGCAGTTTATACCGATTGTATCTTCCCTCATCATTTGAACTTTGAAATATGGTCTTTAAAGAAACCGCGATGACTAAACAGAAAGTCATGTAATAACATGACGTAATCAATCATGATCAGCAGAGAAACCAGAGGCACATGTTCTTTGTTTTTCACTGGAGTACTGCTAGTGTGTCATTTCATCTTTCTGAACCTTTGGCATTTCAAAGTATACAGTTTTTGAGCAGGCGGTAAAAAGGGGACATGGTTGACAAAAAAATTTGAATTTCTGTCATGGTTAGTTTCGCTGAACAAATATACCAGCAGCAATTGCAGTGTACCTCTATTGTAAGGCAGTTTTTTTTTCTGGTTTACCTTTTCTTTTTGCATCAGAATTGATGCCTCAATAAGCCTTTAATTTGTGGTTTCAACAAGGCTTGGTGCGTGGCCTACCCCGTACTCACTGTTTTTCGCTTCTTGCGAGGAAGACATGATAAAAACCCACGGAGTCACTGTATAATTTATGCCGATGAAACAAAACTTTGCTTATCAACCAGTCCTTCCTACCGATCCGTGATGCTATTCAGAATGGAACTGAGTGTTAGAGATAATTATTCCTTAAGTTGCGCTACTTCTAAAACGTCCCGGCAACCCAACTAAGACCATGTTTCCACCCTTCCTCCCCCAATCTGTGTGAGCCAATGACTGTTATCTTTGTTGGTGGCTTCCTTTTACAGCCAATTCCTGACACCCATGACCCTGGAATCATCATATATATGATGATTTCAGGGTCACAATGATGTTATTCAGAATGAAACTGAGTGGCTGATAATTATTCCTTAAATTGCGCTGCTTCTTAAATGTCCCAGCAACCCAAGTTAGACCAAGTTTCCACCTTCCTCCCCCAGTCTAATCTGTGTGGGCCAATGACTTGTATCTGTGTTTTTGGCTTGCTTTTACAGCCAGTTCCCGACACCCACGACCCAGGAATCATCATATATATATTGGCTACTTCAAATTTAATGGTCGTGCTAGCAACATTTACAAACTGCTACGCTGGAACTTTCGAAGCATTTTTTGCAACTTTATTAACTTCCACTATGAATCATTTGAGGTTTATTTATTTTATGTACTTATCATATAGTAGCTTGTATTTTTGTACACAGCGTTGTTAGGGGTGGTACAACATAGCCGTTAGCTCTTGTTATGTTTTACCAATGTTATATCACTCATTCAAAAACGTTTTTGGCCGTAAAAAGTTATTTAGGTGTGCATGTTAGTTTTGTAAGAACATTTAGCATTTTGATAATGCTCCAACAACGTTTGATATCATTAATGTTATGATTATTAACAAGATTCACAACAGCACAATGACAGAATAAACCAGACGCTTTCACAGCGTATACTGGATTGCCTTGCTCTTTCGAATCGATTTAGAGACATTAGACTAAAACTAATACAGAACCAACCCATCTAAAAGTGAAAAGTCTTGAAAAATATTATTTGATAGCTGATTTTCATTTATGAAAGCTGTTCGTTTGAAACACAGGGAGCCCACGCGCTTTATCTGAATAAAGAGAAATTAGTTTTTTTATACGAGATTTGACTACCCCAATTCATCGATAAAATAATATATTTGAATACACCAATTTTTTTATTTGTCTGAAACAATAACAAAGAAAGAGAATTATTAAGCAGATCAAAGGTTTAAATCTTGACTATGAAATACGAAAAATGAATGAAAAAAATTGAACATTTTACATCGCAGAAGTAAAAAAAACTTTTTGACGTCACAGATCAACATTTCGCTGTTTCTTTTTATTTTCTTTGCCTGTCATTTAAGGTAGTTTTCTTTATTTTTCTTTACTTTTCTCTTATTGTTCTTTTGGTTTATAACTTTTTAGAAAATGTAAAACAAAATTCACTATCAAGCCAAACATCTGCAAAACGTCGATAAGGAGTTATTAACCACTAAAACTTTCCGCCATTAATCGAGTTCGTGCGTTTGCCTCATAAATCTATGCTATCGGCATTGGAAGCAAGGAGTCACTCGTGCTTACTTCAATGACGTTGTTATGATGATACCAATGCCCGAGCCAATCACACGTTACCCTATGTTTTTGCGAGTCCAATATAGGGATTATCGCAAGAATTCCACTTTTTGAACAGTTTCTGGCCACAAACAACCAACCCCGTTCTAATACCGCTTGCCACATGCAACCCAAAAATTAAGATCAATAATTTCATTTTAACATTGTGTTATTAACGTTCTTTGAGGGGACTCTTTTTTTAATTCAGAGAATTAAAGGGCATGTGTTAGGCGGAATGTCACTTTTAAGGTGCACATAGTTTTAGTCTTCGATAACAGGGCTTTCTATTTCATGTAGTAAAAACTATAATGAAAGTTATTTGACACCATTTAAACCATAACTTTAGGAGTCTTCCACTCACTTAACAACCAGAGATTAACAGAGAGAGATTAAGAACGAGTCAAACAATCTTCGATTTATTAGTGACGACCATTAGCTTGTATCCGGCGGATGACTTATCCAGGCTTCGTACAACAGGGCCCAGGTCTTTTAATTAGTTATCTTGTTTGCTTTAACCACAGGTTCATGCAAAGTTCCCTCAAAAGTTCGTGGTTTGTTTCGTTACTGTAAAGATTACTACTCATTTAGCTCCGAGGACAAGACATCTTTAAATCTTCCAAAATGGAAACCTTTCACACCAAACAAAGCAGCTAATGCAACAACTATGTGCCCTGAAGCGTGGAAATATGTGTCACCCCACGAGCACGGATCGTTTCCAACTTGGGGGTACTTCAACGTTTACAATGGTGGAGGGTATGTGGCCGATTTAGGCTACAGCAGGAAAACAGCCAATGACGTTGCCTCCGATCTTCGAGCCAACAATTGGATAGATCAGCACACCAGAGCTGTGATTATTGAGTTTTCTATTTTCAGTCCTAACACGAATTACCTAAGCGTTTGCACGCTGTTCTTTGAGATTCTCCCAACAGGATACGGACATCCATATGAAAGAATCGAGACGTTTCCACTCTATAGTTCCGAGACAGGTTACTACGAGTTTTATTTAGTGTGCCAGCTGCTGTTCATCATTTTTGTTTTGTACTACGTTACACTGGAATGCTTTAAACTATTTCATCAGCGATGTGCATATTTCAGAAGTTTATGGAACTGGCTCGAGCTTGTTCACCTCACGTGTGGTCTTCTGGCAATCGTGTTTTATCTCGCAAAAGCTAAGGCAGTCCTTGGCTCTGTGACAAAAATCCGGACAAATCCTTATTTGTATGTTAACTTTCAACAAGCCGTTGGCTGGGCTGATGCGGAAAATGTGGTTCTCTCCATCACAATATCATTGGCAACTGTCAAGTTTTTAAAGATTTTGCGGTTCAACCCTCACATCAGCATGTTGTCCTTATCCATGCGAGTAGCGAGAAGGTTTCTTGTATCGTATTCTATCCTATTATTTATAATATACTCTGCTTTTGCTATGTTAATGCGATTGGTATTTGGGGGCGCTATCCTTCAATATTCAACATTTACCCGGACGTTGGGACAGGAATTTGTTATGACTCTCGGAGGAAAGATGCAGCTTCAGAGTTTGAAAAACGTTAATCGCGAACTTGCTCCGTTTATCGGGTTCTCCTTCAAGATTTTGATTTTGTTTATTTTCTTGAACTTCTTCATTGCGATCCTTAACGATTCTTATGACGATGTTAAAAAGAATCTAGATAAACAATCAAAGGAATTCAAAATGGCCGTGTACATGAAATGGCGGCTTAAGATGTTGTTATTTGACTGCATTCCATATCGTACAGTGTTTCCCGAAACAACGGAGACCAACGTTGATGTCTTACAGAAAGCACATGATGAAGAAAACAAACCAACCACACCCTCTCTTAGTAGCAAAATGGACTCCTTAAACACGTCAGAGAAGCAGAAGCCGGCGGAAATTCCAGATATTTTGATTGAAACCACTAAGATTTCTTCTACACATTCTGAAACAAATGGAAATGCTGAACGTTTGGATATATCAGACGACAAAGTTCCAATTGAAAACATGTCAACTAGTCATCATCTGCAGAAGAAAAGAACTCGAACGGTATCTCTGAGCGGCATTGGCAAAATTTCCATTTTATCAAACAGATCAAGAAGACAAAACTCGTCACGAAAGAGGACTGATGAAGAAAATCGTTGTACCTGGAAAGAGCCAGAGTCAACGCTTTCTCAGCAACAAAGCAAAAAACCAATAAATAAACTATGTAGCAAACGGCAAATCTTGGAAGAGCTGAGAAGTAAAGAAACACAGTTACTGGATCTGCTGGAGCATGCTTGCATTGACTGCTTCAGCGAAGACATTGAACTCATGAGCTTAATAATAAAAATTGCGCTCAACAGCTTAACCGAAGTGACTGACGTTCAAACGAATTCTTGCTCCACCGGCCTGATGGCCTCTAAAGATATCTCAAACCGTGATTTGTACATTTGTGATTATCCAGATAGAACGTTGCATAGTTTTAATGTTGAAGAGACAAACTGGGAGCTGAAAAAAACGTTTCCACGAAAAAAGATCCGAGGACCTCTGCCAGAACATCTCAAGTTCCACAACTGGAAAGCAATTTTACTAAAAGGTCTTTAAGAAGGTTGAACATGAAAAATTGTCAGACGTTGTTAAGTTACAAACGCTCTCGTTGAGCTTCAAACTGAAACTGAATTTCTCTAAAACATAATTTTTTGCTCAATGTCCCCCCATGTTGCATTAGAAAAATTTGTAGTTTGTCTCTATTCTTTCAAATAAGTAAGATAACATTATCGTTTTTGATACTGTGCTAATTTTATCCTTTAAGGTGGCCGCATTGGCTATTTTTGGTCATTTTTGAGACTGTCTTTTCTTCATCTTTTTAAATATTTTTCTTATAGACTTACTCAAATGGTAAGAAAAGTCATTCAAGTTTGGTTTGAGGTATGTTATGAAACATGATACCCTACTGTAATTTGATATTTCCCGCGTGGACAAAAATATATTTTCTTTATTTTTCTCAAAATAAGAGCCTTTCCATCGCTCTTTTTTAAGGGAAAATAAAGTTTATGTTATGGTTGAAAAGCGATAGCTATTAATTAGTTAGTGACGTATTCTTGGCAAGTGACGTCATAGTAGCCATGTTGGTGCCTTTGAATAAAAGAATGTCGATGATTTATTTTTTTTTAGGGCACCAACATGGCGGCTTTGTCTTTTGTCTTTTGGCGTCTCTATCTCTTCTACGTGAAAAGAAGAATATTGTCCGGGCCAAAAGCCTTACTAATTTTCAGTGCGGTTACTTGGTTAAGCACCAGTCGTCCGTGTTTCCAACGGAGACCAACTGGAAATGAAATATCAGCAGTTGACGTGTACTTGCATACGTCATGCGGCCGCGGTGATCGTCACGGAGGC
>JAOBAT010062707.1:3232-15983 GCA_026413305.1 Hydrozoanthus tunicans | reverse complement strand
AAGAAAGAGTGAAACAAGTGAAGGAAAGAAAGAGTGAAACAAGTGAAGGAAAGAAAGAGTGAAACAAGTGAAGGAAAGAAAGAGTGAAACAAGTGAAGGAAAAGAAAAACAGTTTAGTCCTTACCAAGTATTGCATTTTTCTTGCCGTGTAGAGCCGTACTCATATCTCTGACCATTGTGGTAGCAAGGACAACTTTCCGCAGGAACGCACTCTTGTTTATCGTTCAAATAGTAACCTGGCTTGTCGCAGTAGCAGGCTTCAACACAACCGCGGCTAGTGTTAAACATCAAATTAAACAAATGTTACTGGCTGGTTAAAGTACATTTGTAGTAACATGTTTGCACATAAACAACATTAACTGGTTCGGGTTAGGTTTGTGGTCTTTGTTTTACAACTAAATTATCGGATCCTAGTCTTTATCCGAGAAGACATTTTTCACTAATTAATATGCAAAACTGTAACCGGACACCTGTAATCGGAAAGTTAAATCAACCAATAACAACACCAATTCTAATCACTATAGCAACTCAACAATTTCCCCTTCAAGTCAAGGGCCTTTTCCAAAATGGAAGAATTTGTTACTTTAGACAACATCTCAACTGAAGATACTAAAATTGTAATTAAAAGCTTTTTTTTGTTTTTCAGACAATGTAATGATTTTGATTAATTGGTAACTAGACTTCGTGTCATCCTATTCTTCATTCTTCTTCTTCTACTACTATTATTATTATTATTTCTTTTATTACTATTTTTGTTATTTTTATTATTAATATGATTATTATCATTGTTATTGCTAATCATTATCAATAAAAGAACTCTGTTCACCTCTTGCAGTTTGTTGTAATATTAGCAATATCAGCACAAGTTTGAGGACAGATGATGCTGTTTTGGGCGTCCTTGTTACACTGTTTAAGTACCTTTCCGGGGCCACACTGGAATTCTGAAAATCAATAACAATCAGGCGCATTAGGAGAAACCAAAATAAGTCTAGCAGCAGTATACAAAAAGTATGTTACACATTGGGTAGAACAGACGAAGCTGTCTTCTTGTGTTAAAAATAACTTTTAAAGAGAATGGCTTTCCATAAGCGAAGGAGACAAGGAAGAAGTCCATATGTATAAAAAACCCGGAAAAACCTAGTGTACCTCATCAGTCAGGAGGTAATGTCATTGGAAGCGAGATGTAACAGTTTAAGTTGATAATATATAAAAGAATTCTAATTGTCTGTAGCTTTCATTAAAAAACTTTTTGTTCGAAAATGCTAGCTCCCGAAAATTGATCTAATTAAAACTCGTTTTCTTGTTCAGTGAACTGTGTTTCTATTTTCCATCTAACAGGACATAGACCCCGTTGGTACATATAGATTTTGAAGACAATAAAATTGTGTTGAATGGGCTTACTTTCAGTTCGAATATGCATTTTTCAAACCAACTAAAATTTATTCATCCGATAGCTAAACACTTTAAGGTTATCATCAAGTGGCAAAAGGAGAAATAGTTTCACATCTGGAATGGGAAATTGAAAAGCCGCCATGTTTGTCTACGATTGTGTTTGTGTAGGTAACCGAATGGGGCCGAGTAAAATTAACATTAACTAAAATTAATTAAATTTTTTTCGAAATTGTCCGAGTTGCTTCGCAGAAGTTTTTTGAAAAAAATTAAAAATACAAGTAAAATTTTATCCTAAATTTAACAAGGAACCATACGATTACCTTTGCAATCACTGGAAACATTAAGAAAAACTGCTAGGAAACGTTTCTAAGGCATTTTTAAGATTTCTCAAAAATTTTCGGAAAACTTTCGAAAACTTCGCAAGTACACCAGCGCCCAATCAGCGCCGAGTAACTTTACCCTGAATTAAGAAAAATGCCCCCGTTTTGCCTTCTGTGCTATAAACTTTAGTTAGCTCTTAGTAGGTCTTTCCGTATAGTAAGAAGAACAAGATGGCTATAACATCATAACATCCAAACTTATATTATCGTGTAACACCATCTATATTTTCGTAGCTACAGTAATAGGATGGTCATGGTAGAAAGGGATTTCCTCGACACTTAACACTTACTTGCTTCACATTTATCGACTTTTGAACGCCATCCTTCGACAACAATTCCTTTGTCGGCACAAGCTTTAGCGTAAGCAGCAACGACGAAACACAAACAATCCTTGCACTTGCAGCCATCCGTCTTACACTGTTGGTAATAATGGTCCTTGTCGACGTCGCAGTCCTTGAAAGGACCAGCGGGATCCTTGATGATTTGACACTGTTGCGTAGCGTAGGCTTCGTTGATGTTGTAGAGGTCACAAACCTTTCCGTCAATGAGATCCCAGTCATGCGCGTTGCACGATGGCATACTCGCTTTGCTTTCCACCACTGCCCACTCGTCCGCAAACGCGCTGGCTTTCTGGGCGATGTCGTCGCTACGCGTGTGGAAATCGTCAGATACTTCGTGGTTAAAGGTTCCACAAAGACCACAAGTCTTGTTCTCCAAGGCTGGTCCAACGGTTAGAAAAACGTTGTGACCTGTCCACTGGATCGTGAAACCAGGCTTGCCATGGAGCAGGACATTTTCTTTACCGACAAATTCTATCTCGACAGTATTATCCACGAAGCGGTCTGCCTTGTTTCCGTTAACGAGAACAGTTGGTGTGTACTGGTTGGCAGCTGATTTACTGCTACCAAGAGTAATGTTTGCCCCACCTGTGAGTCTCACAATCATTTGCCGTGTACACGACATGAGACCTTGCACATACTCTTTACAATCGCTGTTCTGCAACTCGATTTCGAATTCCTTCTTGCCGCTACCATAATGGCAGTGCTCAGACAGGGTGTAAGAACACTTGCCATACAAGCTGTATGATTTGCCATCAAACGTGGTCACGTGAGGATCGCCAACCACTGAGCACATACCTACAAACAAGAAAACGAAGCTTAGTGGTTGAATCTGCGGGAATTTCAATCTTACTCAGTGCCGTGTCCTCGTCAATTGTAAAACTTTAACAAAGCCTGTTTTTTTTTTTCTTTCAAAAGGTTTATTTCTCTCATCTTGCCACGAATATCGTATCTCCCAATCAGACGTGCTCTATTGGGACCAACTGTTTTTGGTTCTTTGAGTTGGTTGAGATTTTCGCGTGTTCTATTAGGAAAACCCCTTTTCGGTTGGTTTGGTTGATCAACTATTTCAACCAACTCTGACCCTGGTTAAAAGAATTGAAAACGTTTCAACTGAAATAGGTTGAAAACATCTTTTATTGGAAATTTCGACCAAAACCGGTTTAGGTTGAAATGGTTGGTCCCAACAGAACACGACCTTACCACATCACAACTGTGTAAATACTTTGGCATTTGGGACACCAAGCGCCACAGGCTGGTTTGTTTTATTTAACATGTACATACAGACTCCGCTCCCCCATGACAATATGTTTGCATACTTGGTAGAACTGATTTACTTAAGACAAGTTCCCTAAAAAAACTATTGGCACCTGGTGGATACGAAAACCTGGGAATGAGGGGACTTACTCTCAAGACCCTACGCTTGTGCCACTCCCTATAAAGGTTAAAGACAATTTTTAAACGAAAGACTGAACCTAGACTGATTCGAATCTCTAACAGTTCAATATCTATACGATGAAACACCCGTAATCGCCAGCTGACAACTGGACCCAGTCCGACATTCTTCAAAGTTGACAAAGAAAAAAAATATTGGTACTTACCCTTGCAAGGAATTTTGGTGCATTGCCATTCACCGCCATCACAAGTACTGTAAGATGAGTAGAAAATTATGACAATGGTTCTTTGGTTCGAAAAGAATATTTTTGTTTAGCCGTCGTACTCCATGTTTTAGAACTAATATGAAAGCCACATAGCACAACAAAAAACTCTTGCGAAAATCTTTAAAACTACTAAATTTTGAGATGACACATTTCCTAAACAAAAAGAAGTAACTCAGTTTGTTCTGTCATTCCAGTCACGCCTTTTTGAGAGGCACGTCTAGAGAGCGCAAAAACAAAGGGAATGTCGACGTCTGAGGGCATAGAGTGTTAAAATGGAAAAAGACTAGAAATATACTGGGCAAAGACCAGATACTGACGAATAACTGTAGCAATATACTGGGCAAAGACCCGAGATCGAGAAATAACTGTAGAAATATACAGGGCAAAGACCCGAAATCGAGGAATAACTGTAGAAATATACCGGACAAAGGCCAGAGATCGAGGAACAACTGTAGAAATATGCAGGGCAAAGACCAGAGATCGAGGAATAACTGTAGAAATATACAGGGCAAAGACCCGAGATCGAGGAATAACGGTAGAAATATACAGGGCAAAGACCAGAGATCGGGGAATAACTGTAGAAATATACCGGGCAAAGACCAGAGATCGAGGAATAACTGTAAAAAAATACAGGGCAAAGACAAGAGATCGAGGAGTAACTGTAATAACAATATTAATTATACTGAGTAAAGGCCAGAGATCAAGGAATATTTTGTGTGTGTGTTTGATGACACAATGGTTATCTTACTATGGTTTTCACCCTTCATTAATAAATTGGGCAAAGACCAGAGATCAAGGAATAACTGTAACAATAATTATACAGGGTAAAGGCCAGAGATCAAGGAATATTTTAACAGAGACTGTGTTTGATGACACAATGTTTATCTTACTAGGGTTTTCACCCTTCAGTAATATACTGGGCAAAGACCAAAGATCGAGGATCAACTGTAGAAATATACTAGTCAAAGACCAGAAATTTAGGAATAATATGATTGGAATACAATGATACCTAGGCTAGTGCATCATTTTTCACCACCCACTGAGCTGAACTAGAACTGAACTGATTTTCCGCGTAGCCCTTGTAAAATGGTCTTTTTCTTTATTGTCCGAATTAAGGAGCATATTTATGTTTTTAGTTTTATAGTTATCTCTACTGTTTTGTACACTAGCCACCGCACCACTGTCATTTATGAAAATCTTTGTTATTACCTAAACCATGCCAGCGCACCGTTACTATCATACTTAAACTATAGTAATTATCACAGGGAAGCCCAAACTATATAAGCTGTGTTGGTTTCTTTTGGGCTTCCTTGCAACATAATTAATTTTTTTTAAATCAACACTATTGTGATATGTACTTGTTAAATGTGGTAAATAAACTGAAACTGAAACTGAACTATACTTGAAAAAGACCGCAAAAAGAGGAGTAACTGCGTCCAACTGCACGATAATTATCTTACCATTGTTGACACTCCTCAGTTCGTATCGCCCTGTGCGAATAACTAATGTCGTTATGCCAGCAACTGCACTGGGATTTGTCCACGCATTTCCCTTTGTCTAGCCACTTTCCCGCGGGACAAGCACAGCCATCAACGCAATCGGACGCGCATTTTGTGTTCTCGCTCTTGATTCTGGAACAATCTTTAGGACAAGCGGAGGAACATTCGCTGAACACCATCGTAGCCGGACAATCAACGGCTGCAAATGAAAAATTCCGTCAGTTTACACTGATACAGAGCAATGCAATGATTAAAAGAATACGCTTCACTATTGTACGGGTTCTTTTTTTTTGATCCAATAAGGTCCTTATCTGACAATTTTCTTGGCTAAATCTGACACGTACAGCACTAATATTTTTGCACATCAGGAATCCGCATTTTTTGGCGGCAATCGCTCGTGGCAAGGTGGAAGAACTGCGTGTTTCTTCTTCTTTTGCATCAGCGTTATCACATGTTTTTTAATCTTGTCTAAAAGATATTTGTATTTTAAATGCGGCGTTTGCGCATTCCACTAATGCTTCAAGCACGTATTCTTACGTTAAACTAATTCATGGAACAGTTTCGTTTTCAGGGCAAGGGAATTGACTAAACATCACAGTAAACTTGTACACAATTTGTACAAATAGGATAAACAATAGCGAGAGTATTATTCTGAACAGATTGAGCATACCAGAACTTCAATACTGTTATTTTTCGTCTCGTTGAGGTATACTCTTATTAAGCCAGAGCAAACAGTAAACTTTTTTTTTTGTGTAGAGCAAAGTGTTTACTTACGACAAAGAGAAGGGCCTCTCCACGAAAGCGTGACATTGTATTTCACAGCACACATCCGGGAGTATAGTGCAAGCGAGTCGCAGACACAGTCAGCTCGATGCGTGTAGTTGCAGGCGCATACATCAGACATACACATCTCCTTATATGGCTGGTACGGAAGAAATTTATGACAGGCGGAAAATGCAGGGCCCTCAATAACACTACAACGTCGTTCTACCTCGTCCAACGCAGCAGCAAGGTTGTTATCAGGCGAGTAGCAGGCTGGAGGTGGGTTGGGCTTCTTCAAGCAGGTCAGATCTGCTTGCCAGGTTTTGGCGAACGCATCTACACTGCTGTACAAAGTTCCTGTAAGATCAGAGAAGTCGTTGGTTTGATCATCGTCGTATGAGCCACAAAGACCCAACAGCTCGTGGTTTGACCCAGTTTTGAAGGATTCTGGTACTTTTACTATGACGTCTTGTTGGCCGTTCCAGTAAATCAGAGCGTCTTCGGAGGATTTCACAATCACATATCGTCCAGCCTAAACATAGGAATATATCATTAGGAATATTTATATATTTACATTATTTAAACAGAAATTCCAGTTCAGCATAGCTGGTTTGAATGGAAATCTGTATAGAATATTATGAATAAATCATAAACTATAAAAATGAAAACAAAAAGAAATCATTCAAAAGGTTCATAAGAGTGAAAGTTATACGATTACACATTGTCCAGTCTAAACTGAGCAATGTTACTACGATTTGGCAATTAAGAAATACGAAATCGGGCGGAGACATAAATCGGAAAAAATGAGCTCCTGGTGGGAATCGAACTCATGATCTTTCGTATACTAGATGGACGCTCTTCCACATGAAACTCATATGGTGAGCAAGGCCTTTATTTGAGTTATGACACACAGACTGTATCATACAAACCACTAGAAAGCCAAGGCATGTGTATTAAACAGACACTGATCGTGAACTTCATCGCGCAGCCGCTTGAAATAAAATCTATGACTATAAATAGGAAATACGAAAAAAAAGTAAAGGTAGCTTTATTTAACATCGGTAGTTCCTTCAGCTCTCAGAGAGTGCTGCCATCAATTGAAGCCGACAGTGCGCCCTTTTCCCCCTCCCTCTAGCTCTGTCAGTGCTTCGTTTTACGGGTTTTCAAAGCTACAGCTACACTGATCAGAAGAAAGTCGAAACAGACGTGCAGTCACCGGGAATCGAACTGGGGACCTCTAGCTCCGAAGGCTGCGCACTAACCAACTGAGCTATACGCCTGTTCCTAATAGGAAATAACGAGTTCGTGGTGATTTGGCAATGCATATTTTCTAATCTAAATAGGAGTGTAAAGAAAATTTATGTAACCACTCTTCCTGGTGTATTAACTGATCGAAACAATGTTCTAAGCACTTACGATTGTGATTGATGGCAAAGAAGATGTGTGCGGCACTTCGATCCTCTTCTCCACACCGTTAATTTTCATGGCGACGTAATGCTCTTTGTTACGCATCTGCCTTAGGTAGACAGTCTTGCCATCTGCTTGAATAATCAAACTTTTCTTGCAAGGAGCATTGATAGTACAGTCAGGGTCCTGTTCTATGACAACAGAGAAGTCCGATTCGGGGTTCTTGTCATAGACCAGCTTGTACGAGCACACACCATAAAAGTTGTACCCTTTGTTGTCGAAAGTGCTGAAATGTCCGTTACCAAACACGTAGCACATTCCAGGCACTGGAAGGAAGGACCACAAAGTGTTACGCAGTTTCTGTGAAATTCTGGTCAATACTACATTATAATAATAATTAGTATATACCAGCTTGGCTGCGCGCAATTTGATTGGTTTAGAAATAGTAGATAGATAGAGACGTTATTAACTTCCGAAATAGTAGAGAAAGACCCCTAAACAAAATTGCAGACGGAAGAAGTCGCTTCGCGTCGGTTTCGGATCACGATACTGAAAAAGCTTGCTCTGCAAACACGAGATCTTTAAAACAGCCTGAAGAATGTCACTGTTTTTCGCCATTTACGACTTTTTGTAGTTGACAAACTGTCAAAACACTTTTGTTACATATGTTAGACTGCTCACGTGTGACACCACGCTCAGTGTTTCAAGTAGTAAAAGTTTTTTTTTCTTAAAATATTTTGTTTCCTTGAAAGGAGCAGTTGCCTCGCTGGTATATACTAAAACACTTATCCTATTTCAATTTCGTTGTATAGTAGCTAAGTGAATATATACTTCGCGCCGATATTCTGCAACTATCCACCTCAATTGAAATAGAATAATTGTTTAATATACAATCTTTAAACATGTGGTTCTTGCTATTATCATTGTTACTGGCTACTATTGTTTTCATCATCATTAATATTATCAAAACTATTAAAATAGGTAAGGTGATGAATTTATAAAGCGCCCTTTCCATATGAATGCTAAATGGCAATTTACAATGATCAGTTTACCCATAGCGGACCGGAAGAATAGATAGGCGCCTCAGGCAGCCGCTTCGAAGCAGTCCACGTACGCTGGTACTTATTTTACCAACACCAGAAGGATAAGAGGCCTTTAGCCAGGAAAGAAGGTCGCCCAAATATCCAATATCAGGAGGCAGGGAGGCAGAGATCTTACCACTGCCACTTACCACTGATTATTATTAAAAACATTACTACCAATAGTTTTCTTAACATTATTTTTGTTATTATTATCATTATAATTGTTATCATCATCGTTATTATTATCATTATTATTATTATTATTATTATTGTTATTTCTATTATCATTATTATGGCTAATTATTAATATCAGTATTATGAGAGGCTCAAGAACAAGAGAGTCAGAAAATATGATGCAAGAAAATGATATTGAAACGGTTGAGGCACCATTTTACTTCACAAACACCCACAAAGATTTTTAGATTTTATGATTGTTATTTTTGTTACCATATCATTGTTATTGTAATTATATTGATTACCAAAAATAAAAAGGCTTCGAAATAAAGTAGAACGCTTTTTTTACATCAAAATAATTTCTGTGAAAAAATTGGAAAAATTTATAACTCATCAAACTTGATATTCTCAAAACAAAAAATTATTGTTTTACATTGTAATATTAGAAGAATTTAGAGCGAAAGGTTTCAACCAACGTAAGAACGATAAATACTGAGAACAAAACACATCCTTACTTGTTGGTGAAACTGGAGGCGCGGTCGGCGGTGGAGCGGTTGTGGGTTTTGCTGTAGATAGAAAAAAAAAGACAGAACACGTTAGTGTAGGGCTCCTGTGGTACACTGAAAAGTAACACCTTTTTTACTCTATTTGTCCTAGTGTTCACTGAATTTTATTTTGATAGTTCTGCTTCTAATGATCTAAATTCGAACTTCACTAGAACTTTTCTCACCATAGCTCACTGAACTAGAATCTTAATAGACTATTTTACAGTTCAGAAAATGAGATGTTGAAAGAAGGGAGATTGAAAGAAAAATGGGAAAAACGCGGAGAGTATTATAGAATTAATCTCTGTACTCTGTGTTTCATTTGTATCGAGTCGCTTAGCCTACCACCAAAATCTTGAAGGAAGAAAGACTGGCTACCAGTAGAACGTCTTACCAAGGCAATGTGCTTTGCAATCGGCCTCGATCGCATAGTTGTTCTTGTTTCCATGGCAACCCAAGTAATCAAACTGCTTGCAACTTTTTGTGGCGCTGTCAAATCGCCACCTTGCAACTTTCGACCAGCTGCTAAAGCCGTATTCCTTCGGTGAATAAATCTTCAGGCAAACTCGGTAAGTATCAGCCGGGTCTAAGAAAATAAAACTAGTTAATTTAACATTACGACATACAGATTCAAGTGAGGTCTTGCACTAGAAACGAGGTATAATCCAAGTTTTAACGATCTAAAGCATCAACAAAAACTCCACAAGCCCACACAAAGGAGGGTAGTCGGGATGGCCGAGCGGTTAGCGCTCGTGCCTCCCACCACTGTGGAATCGGGATCGAGTCCTGGTTTCCGCATGTTGGCTGAGATTTGTCGATTTCAATCTGAATCCGTGGGTATTTCTCCGGGCTCTCCGGTTTTCCTCCCTCAACAAAATCGACACCCAGCTAATTCTATCTGGCTGTGGAGCTGTGCTCCGAGGTCACGCATGGGCCGTATAGCGGCAGCAATACGCGCCTTAACATGCTTTCGGTCCGACCTCGTTGAGCTGCGTCCTTCGCAATTCAGTCCACGCGACTGCAAGTAAGGGCGATTAGCTCGCTAGATATTATTGTTATTATTATTATTATTATTATTATTATTATTATCATCCTCGTTATTATTAAAGAGAAAAATCTCTGACTAAGCTAAATAGTAGAATTAAATAAATAACAAATTAAACGGAGTTGGCTTTGTCAGGTTTTACTAGAAACTTACATTTTCCAAAACGACAACTAAATAAAAGATAAATTGAAATTATAGGGATAAAGATAGACAAATATTCACTGCAGTAAATACTTAAAGATTGGGAAATAAAAATCTATATAATGATATTCGAATAGAATCGAAATCACAGAGACTAATAAATGTTTTAACTCTTATATCATAAGTGTTTGGCCTGGGACAGACGTCAAATTTTTCATAAGTCGAATTAAATTGAGCTATTAAGTGTATGATAAGTTCGTCGTCTGACCCGTTTAAGTTCGACAGATTCTATTTGGATCGACTGACACGTTCAATCCGTCTACTTGAGACGGATAGAACGTGTTCTTATTTGGTTCGTTTAATTAGGTTCAACGTTTGACCTAAGCACTCGAAGAAGTTGATTGAGGTCGACACGAACTATACAATTGAGTTCGACACATGAAAAGTTTGTCGTTTTTCCTAGGCCTTAGCTTCATAGGTTAAAGCTTGAGCTGATTTCACTTGAAATGGAGGGAAAGTCTCAGTTGTTGTGAGAGAAAAACGGCTCGGAAGTCAACTTACGACACTGTCTCTCGCACTCCTCTTTACTGAAAGTAGTATTCTTAAAATTACACTGCTCTTTCATGAGTCGAAGGTAGTTGAGGCAGGCAGTGGTAGAGGCGCTGTTGCCTGACCAGTCAAGCTCGGCGATGTCTCTATTGGCCACTGTTATGGTCTCGTCTAAGAACTGAAACGAAGCACCTTGTACTTCTGGCATGATACAAGGACTTTCTGTGGAAGGAAAGAGTCATTCACTGTTAACCAAGCTTTTTTATTCATACAAATGACATTAGATTTCTAATCCCTCGTTATGAAAAACCTAGGCCTCTTACCCGCTCGTACTTCACTCGTCGTTTGTGGTTCTTCACAACTCGTGAATATAAGTCGAGTCGCACGCACTCACTAACCATGAAGCTCATGTAAAAATAAAAATTACGTAGGGAAATCTATAACTCGCAAACAAGCACCTACACATTGAAATTAAAACTAGAAACTCAAGCAATTCGAATGCCAGTACTTATCAATCCCAGAAGGCGGGAAATGAAGAAACGCTTTGGTCGCCATTTTGTTTGTAATATGGTTTGCGCTAATAAGCCGCTTTTCAGGTGAGTTGCCGGACAAATATCAGGACTGCTAATAGATTTTCCCCGAAGCAGGAGTTTTACTGATGTAATATCTTAGAGCTTTGTGGCTGATAGAATAAAGAGAATCGTAGACTCACCTGTTTTACAATCAGCTCCAGAATAACCCAGGGCACATTGACATACAAACTTGTCGGTCGTAGCGTTGTAAACACATGTCCCACCATGACCACATTCTACAGGACACAGGGCTAGAAAAAATAGAATATTTCCAACGTTAAAAACTCTAACTCTCACGAAAATCCCACTTCCTACATCTTGTGTGTATTTAAAGAAGCGGCTTTGAGATTCCTGAAGCTTGTATAACGACAATTCGGAAACACAATAACAGATGGTGTTGACCAATCACAGAAAAGAAGATCGACCGGAAAGGTGATCAGCTGACGAGTATAAAGACAAGCCGCCATCCAGCCTTCACCAATGCCTGAGGAAGACTATTTACGGAATGTTGCGTTCACTTAGTTATGATAGAAATTCTGAGACATCGAGTAAGTACCTTTTACTTTTTATTCTCATAATTAATAACTCACTCCGTTGAGAACGATACTGAAATGAAGTTCCCCCCTTCTTCACCCTACCCCCCCCCCCTCTCCCATTAAGAATAGTTCTAATAACAAAACTTCAGAAGCTAGAACCCCCTTCTGAATCACTGCTTTATCATAACTAGATCTTTCAGTGTTCGTTTTACAGTTTACGACGTTGTAATTCAGTACATGTAATGTTTAGTGCGTTAGAGCTAATGGACGAGCTCAGTGGTAAATGGAGAATAGTGGTGAAAAAATTTCATCGAAATCTTTTATGGTTCTCGAATACCATTCAATATTTTCAACTGATGACGTCATAAGAACACCAATCATTTCTACTCTTCAAGACAAGGAAAATGAATGGTCACTTTATAGGGTTTCATCAACTGATTCAAAAGTTAGAATGAAGAACACCGATCATTTCTACTCTTCAAGACAAGCAAAATGAATGGTCACTTTATAGGGTTTCATCAACTGGTTCACAAATTAGAATGAAGAACACCAATCATTTCTACTCTTCAAGACAAGCAAAATGAATGGTCACTTTATAGGGTTTCATCAACTGGTTCACAAGTTAGAATGAAGAACACCGATCATTTCTACTCTTCAAGACAAGCAAA
>JAOBAT010062696.1:8307-24716 GCA_026413305.1 Hydrozoanthus tunicans | reverse complement strand
TTCCAAATAGAAAACCGGCTAAAATTCTTCCTAACTTTTCCAAATCAGGTAGTTTTTGATTCTTTCTGGTTAATCTTCTTTTGTTTTAACAGATTTTAACCAGAACTTTGAAAGTTACATAAAATTTTAGGCGAATTTTTCGTAAAGCTGAAAATTGTAGCCTAAATCTGCTGAAACAGTTCATGTTGAACCTTAAAGAGTCAGAAACTGCATGAATTTGAAAAGATAGATAGAACTTTGGCTTTTTTTATCTTTGGAACAAAGGAATTCGATAATGAAGGAAAGATCGACTAAAGCTAGAACTGGTTTCGGAAAGGATACATAAAAACGCCAAATAGGTTAAAAATCAAAAATGGTATAAAAGTTAAATGGTAGTTTAAAAGAAACGTTTTCGACTTGTAAAGTCATCTTCAGGTAAATGAACTAAGAAGATGACTTAATAAGTCGAAAACGTTTGTTTTAAATTACCATTTAATTTTTATACCATTTTTGATATTTTTGGTTTCGGAAAATTTTGAAAATTTTTGTTCGATTTTTTCTATAAAATCAGTTAAGGTTAGGGAGAAATTGATTTTTAAACACTTCAAAGACTCTGAGATGGCTTTTGCACAAAACTATTGAAAATAACCTCTGGCAGTTAGCCTTTCTCGTTAAAACAGATAGAGCTTATCCTCTATGTTTTTAGCAAAAAGCAGCTAAATGTCCTTGGATCGGAATTTTTTTGGAATCAGCTGTTTATTGGTTGGTTGTCCCTAATTTTTTATGTTTTTTAACAAAACTTGAGGAAAGAATTTTCGAAATCATCTCTATTTTTTATCGATTTTTAGTTTATTTTCAATTTTTTTTGGTCAACCTATAACATAGCTAGCTAGAAGAAATGACAGGGTGTCCGGTTATAAAACATAACGTTAGTTGTTTCTAGTATACGTGTTCTGAGTTGGCAGTTTTAATTGAAACACTTCGACACCAAGCATTGGAACCGCTGACTGGTTTCTTTGGTTCAGACTAACATTGTTTGAAGCAATCTTTCAAAATGCTCAAGAACTTGGAAAAATATGAAGTTCCAACATCATACTTTTCATTTTAACTCCAATTTTTGTTCTGACTTTGATGCTCTAAAAACAATAAGGGCGCTGATTGAAAATGAGGAGGTTGTGGATGTAAACGAAGAGTACAGCTAGAACAAATGGTTGCTGTAGAGACTAGAGTTCAGTCCTCTTTTAGCTCCCATTGTATTAATTGAGGTGCATGGCCGGGTATATTTTTTTTGCTGTTCAACACTTGAAAGGCAGAGACTTGTATGCTTGTAGAAACAGGAAAGTCAATTTAGAAAAAAATCATTTCTACTTGTCCATACAAATAAAATATAAAGTCCTACCACTTGCTTATAAAGCTATGAAATCGAGTCTAGTTCATAAATTATGTGAATCCAGATGTCCTCAGAATCGAATGAGGACGTAATTACAGTTGAGCCACGATAAGTCAACTCGGATAATTCAAAATCCCCGTTTACTCGAACAAAGTTCGATTTCTGAAGGGTACAAATAATGTAACTCGAACTCGGTTGTTTCTAAGTCGTTTCCAATCGGATTTCGAATTAACGAGGTTATATTGTTCACATCCTTTATGTTTAGCTAGGCCTCGGGAATCTCTAGTTTCCACTCGTCTCTGGCTGATCCTCCATCGATACCCTCGGAGCGATCAGAGATCTCTCCTACACCCACGTCAAAATCATCCATAACGCTCAGTTCGAAACCTTCCTGCACGCCTAGTCTTGCTGACATTAGCCTCAGCATTTTATTCTGTGCGTGGAGTAAGTTTTGAAAAGCCTCCATTTTCTCCTGCTGGGCCTCAACCTGTTCTTTAACTCGGTCCAGGCTTCCGTTGGCCTCTTCATCCTCAACTCTCTTCTTGAAATACTGTTTGCCTCCAAGATCAAGATCCTCGAGACTATAAATCATAAGCCTGTGGGTTTGATACCAGATTTGTTAATGAGAAAACAATTTCTAATTTCTAAATGTTGAATGGCCCGCTTTACAAAGTTTGTAAGATGACAAGCAACATATCTTGCTAAAATATCAGTTGGTCTTGCTAGTATAGAAGTTTGTCTTGCTATCATACAACTTTGTCTTGCTATCATACTTGTTTGTCTTGCTAGTATACCAGTTAGTCTTGCTATCATAAACTTTGTCTTGCTATCATACCTGTTTGTCTTGCTAGTATACCAGTTAGTCTTGCTTTCTTACAACTTTGTCTTGCTATCATACCTGTTTGTCTTGCTAGTATACAAGTTAGTCTTGCTTTCATACAACTTTGTCTTGCTATCATACCAGTCTGTCTTGTTAGCATACCAGCCTGTCTTGTTAGCACACCAGCTTGTCTTGCTAGTATACCAGTCAGTTTTGCTAGTACACCTGTTTGTCTTGCAATCATACCTGTTTGTCATGCTATCATACCTGTTTGACTTGCTGGCATACCAATTAGTCTTGCTTGTATGCAAGTTTGTCTTGCTAGTATACCAATTTGTCTTGCTAGCATACCAAATAGTCTTTCTGGTGTACTAGTTTGTCACGCTGTTTTGTTCATCTATTATTTTATACGCCACACTGCTCTTTCTTAATTCTAATGAGCCTCTATGTTGGGAAAAGGATTTAGTTTTAAGAAAGGGGATGCTAAATCAGCCTAACCGGGAATCGGCAGCCCTAGGGTTATAAGTCACTGGGTAAAACACTGGACATCTGTGTCAATTTTAAAGTATCGCCCGAATGTAAACGCATCCAAACATTAGGGGATGCCGGATCCCTACCCTCTGGATGCCCGGTCCCTACATAAAAGTACTTGTGGATGCCTTGCTAATAGATGTCGGATCCCGATCGCTCTGATGCTGTGGATGTTGGATGCCAGGGTTAAAGAAATTGTTGGTGCTGGGTGCGCTTACATAGGACGAAAACTAAGAGTTACAAACGATCTGTCTCGTCTGGACATGAAACCAACCACATATATAAGTTTAGTCCACTTCCCAACCCTAGCAAAAGGAAAAAAGACTTTAGGTACCAGATGAAACCTTACCAGTGAAGTATCTCTACAGGTTTATTTGGCCTCAAGTGAAGTTTGGGTTTATACACTTTCCGTAGCAGCCATCGAGGACACCTTTGCTCAGCCTCGTCTACAAACTCCACCTGCAGAGCAATGGCACTGATAGCGGCGCTCTTCTGAATTGTGTCTATGTTTCCTACAGCGAGACCCACCTAAGAGGAAGATTTAACATTATTAGTACTAAGGACTAGTATTCCTAAAATGATTCATGTAGAAGTTTGCAAATGGGTTATATGAAAATAGAAAGAAAGCGCTCGCCAAGTTGAGTGATCTGAAAAAGAACTTAACCTGTGACTCGGCTCCCCGTGTGGGTCTCTGTAGTTCAGTGGGTAGGGCATCTTACCGGTAATCAGAGGGTTGCAGGTTCGATTCCCGTCAGTGACTCGGCTCCCCATGTGAGTCTCTGTAGCTCAGTGAGTAGAGCATCTGACCGGTAATCAAAAGGTTGTTGGTTCGATTCCCGTCAGTGACTCGGCTCCCCATGTGAGTCTCTGTAGCTCAGAGGGTAGAGCGTCTGACCAGTAATCAGAGGGCTGCAGGTTCGATTCCCGTCAGTGACTCGGCTCCCCATGTGAGTCTCTGTAGCTCAGTGGGTAGAGCATCTGACCGGTAATCAAAGGGTTGTTGGTTCTATTCCCGTCAGTGACTCGGCTCCCCGTGCGAGTCTCTGTAGTTCGGTGGGTAGAACCTCTGACTTGTTTGGCAGAATTTTTTCTTAACACTGAACTTAAGGAACGCTTTCTTTTCAGTACTAAGGATGACCAACAAGTACTAAGGATGACCAACAGACAATATAACCTAACAGGACTAGGTTTGCTTGTTCTGATTGGCTAGTTTACTACGCTAACTCCACAAAAGTGTCGTGTCTTTTCCTTCGAATTTACAACAATCCAAGTAAGAAAGAGTACAAGAAAACTGACGAGGATAACCCGTTTGCCATATTTTGGTTTTGAGATTTGTTAAGTTATTTCAGCAAAGTAAACTGCTTAAGCAGAAAACAGTGCAGATAAAGATAACACCAATTATTTGTACTCTTCAAGAAAAGCAAAACAGATGGTCACTTTAAAGGGTTTCATCAACTGGTTCAAAAGTTAGAATGAATAATACCATTCATTTCTACTCTTCAAGACAAAGAAAATGAACGGTAACTTTATATACTTTCATCAACTGGTTCAAAAGTTAGAATGGATAACACCAATCATTTCTACTCTTCAAGACAAAGAAAATGAATGGTCACTTTATAGGGTTTCATCAACTGGTTCAAAAGTTAGAATGCATAACACCAATCATTTGCATTTCTACTCTTCAAGACAAGCAAAATGAGTGGTAACTTTATAGGGTTTCGTCAACTGGTTCAAAAGTTTGAATGAATTACTATACACCGATCATTTCTACTTTTCAAGACAAAAGAAAATGAATGGTCACTTTATAGGGATTCATCAACTGGTTCGCAAGTTGGAATGAGTAACACCAATCATTTCTACTCTTCAAGACAAGCAAAATGAATGGTCACTTTATAGGGTTTCGTCAACTGGTTCAAAAGTTAGAATGAATAACACCAATCATTTCTACTCTTCAAGACAAGCAAAATGAATGATCACTACGAACAGCTTACCAGAAGGTTCATAAGTAGAACTGACATCAAAATACAGAATACGTAAAAGAACACCACTGAAGGAATCGGGGCGGGTACTAGTGGCGCTCCAGTTACCGAGTTCTTCGCTCCCAGGGAGGAAGTGATTGTAGATCCATAGTCCAACTCTCCTAGCATCATCATCGTTGTCTTAACAAACGACCAACCAACCGACTTAAACGATTCCTGTAGAAACACAGAACAGAGATGCGATTGACGTGTGTTCTTCTTTAATCAACCAGTAGGTAAAACGATGAGGTCTGAGTCGGACGCACCATGGTGGAACTGCGTTAGTATGGGAAGGTGAGATGGGTCAGGGCCGGACGCACCCTGGTAGAACTGCGTTAGTATGGGAAGGTGAGATGGGTCAGGGCCGGACGCACCCAGGTGAAACTGCGTTAGTATGGGAAGGTGAGATGGGTCATGGCCGGACGCACCCTGGTAGAACTGCATTAGTATGGGAAGGTGAGACGGGGCAGGGCGAAAACACCCTGATAGAACGGTGTTAGTAAGGGAACCCTGGTGGAGTTGCGTTGGTATGAGAAGGTAAGAATTTGTGCAACTCAGGTTTATCATTGTACGTTGCAACTTACACTTACCTGTTCTCTGAACAAGACAAAAAAAGCAATTGCGAATCCAGCGATGAATAGCGAAAACACCAGCAACACTCGCAGCGCTGTCTTGAGTACCTCGATAAACATGGTAATGTGGACGCCAAAAAACCCGAATCGTCGAAGAGATGCAATAAGGTTGGAAAAACAGAGTATCACCAGGACGGCACCAGAAGGCCACAAAACTGAACCAACATTGAAATAGCTCTTTTGCATCGTAAATGGTATCATGAAGAATAGAGCCCAAATGTAGACGAGCCAATCCAGATAATTGCTTGCTTGAGTGAAGTACTTCAGACGCTGCAAATAAATCTGATAAATCTCCTTCATCATCTGCAGAACTGCAATGAGGATGACAGCGAAAGGAACAGACAGCATAAAAATGTTCCGAAATTTTCTTTTTAATAACTTGTCGTCTTCATCGAATCTCAGAGTTTGGTTAAGAAATATTCGTACGTTTGAACGGGCGTCGACCACAAAGGTTGTCACTAGCACTGTAAAAATCACGCATAACACTAGATTGAGATAGTAGACGCCTTTTCCAAGCGTGACCCACTTCATTCTCAACAGCGCGTGCGTCAATGGATGAGTAAGAAGATCTTCGCGTTGGTTGTCCAACATTGTCTTGGGTCCAAAAAAGTAATGCTTTCTCTCGCCGTTTTCTTCGTCAGGTCCCGGGTCAAGCAGACGGAAGTCAAACTCTGCGCTGAAATTTTCATCTGATGGATCGTGTTCCGAGTATGTCACGCAACGGTCCATTGCAGTTTTTGCTACTTCTGGAAGTTTCTCGATAAGATTCTTCATTGGTCTTGGACATTCTTTTGTTCTGTTTAAAAACTGGTCAACCCATCTACAGAAAAACGATTATAATAAAGAGTATTTACCACTTCATTATTCAATGACTTATATTAAGATAAAAGGATGTTGTTCATGATGTAAATAATATTCGTGGAAAAAAAACGGTGAGAAATAACAACACTGGTAGTGAAAGGTAATTTTTTGCCGGATCGTAATGAAACAGCTAGTATATTGTATAGCTGTATGCAGCTTGTTTCTGGATGCCTTTCCAGAGGATGTCGGTTCTTGATCACTCTGATGCTCTGGTTGTTGGATGTTTGTCGTTCTAATATCGGTATGACCCTCCCTTTTATTATAAACCTGCAGTAGAGCCTTTGCTATTTCATTATCAACAAGAGTTACTCCTTTAAGTGAAATGCGAGGTAAATGAATTAAGTGTTTGCATTAGTTACCTGTCATGTTGCACGAAGCATTTTGCAACTTCGCTTCTTCTTTCTTGAATGGCAACGTCGAGTGACGTCATTCCGCTATTGTTGCATGCCATGACGTCAGCACCTTGGTTCAGTAGTATTTGGACAATGTTCACATGACCTCTACGTGATGCCAAATGAAGAGGGGTTTCGTTTTTGTTGTCTTGAGCCTCTAGCTCGGAAGAAACATTGTTGACCAATAAAAGCGCCTCTACTGTTTTTGTTTTGCCTGCCTCAGCCGCGAAGTGAAGCGGCGTTCTCCGGTTGTTATCTCTTGCCGTGACGTCAGCGCCAAGATGTAATAACACAGTGCAGACATTGCTGGCGGCAAAAGTGAAATGTTTCTGTATGAAATGTCGTTTTTTATTTAAGTTAGGGCCATAATATAACTTACTATCTGGTCAGAATGAATCCTCCAAACTGTTTAAATGCTGAATTTAAGGGCAAGAATACTTTGTTACAAGGGAGGTCAACTCTAACTTTTTCACTTTTTATTGCCCTATCTTTATTCGTTTTCTTTTATAAGATTTATAACTAAATTTGAGATCCTACTTGCGTGTTCGGAAAAATTATGAGTGTTTTGGTTTAAAAAAATGAAAATCTGGAAGTACTTAGGAAACCATTTAGAATGGGAAATAGGATGCTTATGATGTTATTACTAGTAAAAACTAAAACGGGATGAAATAATTGATATCTAAGGCCCTCAGCGAAGGTTCGACCCGGAAATCTAACTTGTGCTTCCCGCACGACAGACCTGCGCCTTATCAACTAGGTTAAGAAGGCGGCAGTTAGAGATGATGTATGGTGACAGGCACTAGGTAGGCTATATTTTGACTTTGTACAATCGAAGAATGACACTTAACATAAAACAGAGTTACATTAACTTGTATTGTACTGCTGTGTTGTACCTGTTTCCGGTCAATGCTGCAATGTGTAGTGGTGTGAGCCCGCGCTCGTCGTGGTCGTTGACATGCGCAGGCCCAGATTTTCCAAGCAGTTCAACACACGTCACGTGACCACAACTAGCTGCTATATGGAGTGGAGTCTTTTCAGATACATCTGTGCAATCAACTTTGCAACTCTTGTCCAAGAGAAGTCTGACCATCTGCGTGGCAAAACGTACCATTAACTTTAATTCAATTCCTTAATATTTTTGTGATAGCATGTAACAGAACCAAGATTTTGTTCTGTCTATCCTGAGCAGCGCAAGAGCACGTGACGAGAAAATACGAAAGAACGAAACAACAGCCAGATTAATAAAGGCAAGAAAAAAAAGATGATTGAAAGAGAAAAGAAATTTAAAAAAGAAAAAAAATCAGGATAGAGAGAGAAAGAATATAAGAAAAGTTGAAGAAAAGAGACCGAAAGAAAAAAAGAGGAGAGGAAAAAACAGAAAAAAGACAGATGAAAAAAAGGGAAAAAAGAGAGAAAGAAAAAGGGAGAGGAAAGAAAAGGAAGACTGAAAAAAAAGGGAAAGAAAGAGTAAAAAGATGAAAAGAGGAAAGATGAGGGGAAAAAGGTTTAAAAAGGAGAGAGCTGCAATAAAGAGAAAAAGAAAAAAAAGCAAGACAAAGAGAAAAGAGAAGGAGAGACAAAGAACTAGTACACAACGACGCTTTATATTGATTGTAATTTCCTAGACTAAAAGGTTTTTCACTGAAAATCAAACTATCCAGCATTTTTGTCTCTCCAATTCTACTGACCTCAAAGTTTCCACAGCTGGCTGCATAATGCAAAACACTCTTTAAGTTTTTCTCCACGCTGTGCAAAAGTGTTCGATCAGCCAAATCAAGGAGCATGCGTAGTGTTTCCAGATGCTGAAATTTCACAGCTAGATGAAGGCAGGACCTCATCGACTTATCACAGGCGTCCATCTTGGCACCGCGCTCCAAGAGAAACTTAGCAGCCTCTGTTTTACCATGTCTGACCGCACTCAAAAATGGGGTGAGGCCGTTTCTGTCCTTGGAATTGATGTTAGCACCTTTCTCAAGCAGGACCCGGATTACGCCGGCATGATTGCTTGACGCCGCCCTGACGAAAAGATTTTTTAAAATGTTACCAACTAGTTTTTTAAACAAATTTTAAACCAAATTTTCAAAAGGTTTGGAAGGAAGCTGTGGTGGCTAAGCGTGTTACCGATGGCGGACACGTCACTGAACGCTCTCGGTTATATAGCATTTCATTGGTTTTCGTCGGCAGGCAGGAAAAGCACTTAACTTACATTATGACTTGCTTTACAGTTTCTATTATTATTAGAAATAACCGTATCGGACTTCCAATCTGCCAAAACAACTCCACGATCGATAAAAACTGGGAATGTGCGCGCATGATGTTATAGTAAGTTATAAATTCAAAATGGCGCCGATTTGGAACAAAAATGTGAAGGACGACGAAAACGAACAAATCGTGCTTGCTTATACAGCTTGGTAACCACACAAGTGACCACAGGCGACTCTGTGAGATTAGGATCGCGTTTTCCTTACGTCGAACGCAATTATTATTGTCATTTTTATTATTATCATAATTATTACTATTGTTACTATTATTATTATTATTATTATTATTATTATTATTGATATTATTATCATTATTATTATTATTATTGTAATTATTATTATTATCATCATTATGACTATCTTTCCTCTTTCATTTTTCCCAATCTCTTTTTGCTGCCAATAAATAACTCTTTTAGTTGTCTTTAGCCACCTAATAAATAAACTGATTTTGAAATTTTCCTCGGTTTGATTTTACTCTCACTTTGTTTCTATTTTCTTCTCAATGTACAATTTTTTCGTTACTACCTGTGAAGAGGTGTTCTCTCATACACATCCTGAACATCGATTTCGGCTCCGTTCTCTACAAGTAACTCCGCAAGCTCCTCCACTCCACTCGTGGCAGCCAGATGCTGCGGCGTATTAAAAATATCTCCTTGTTCAGCATTGACGTCAGCACCCTGGCCTATACATAACCTAGCGACTGCTACGTGACCCTTACGGCAGGCCAGATGTAACGCAGTATTCATTCCGTTGTCACGCACGTCCAAATACTGTTTTATGGTTAGTGACGACGTTTTACCTAGCAGACACAAAAACGGAACAAAAACATGAAACATAGTTCTTTAATTCCCTGTTTTGAAATGTTGAAATTTATACTAAGAAACAAAGTTGTCATTTTTCAAAAAATCTTAAATGTATATTTTGATCTAAATGCCGACACTAACTCTTTAAGCCCTAAATACGTCAAATGATGAATTGCTAAATTCTCCCAACTTAAGTTGTTTTCCATTTAACCGGTCCAGCCAGCCGAAAAGAACTGGTTCTGGCCGGTTCAAATGGAAAGGTCCAGGGCCAATCAGAAACAAGCCGTTGAATTGAGAGTTTTTTCAAGTCCTACTAGCACGCAGCAAAAACTGAGAAGGCGCGCGCGTACAGTTTTCCCGCCACAACTCTCCAAATTTCCGCGCTTTAGTCGACCGGAGCGGGAGAACTGAACGTCGCTGATCCACACGTAGGACCATTCTGGCCAGAACCAGCGACTTTAAACTCATGCGTTTTTTTGGTTGATCATTTCCCATTTTCTCATTACCAAATGTCTTATTTTGTACGAGTCATGTAAGGAGAAGATCTATTTTAATAAATTGACCAGGGTTAAAAAAATCAAAGAAACAAACAAATTATTTAAAGGCTTTGAAAATGATTCAAATCCAACAAAACGCGCAAAACATGATGGTAGGTTAACATGCAAAGCATGATGGCAGATGATCATACACAGAATGACGGTTGGCGATTACGCAGAGCATGACGGTTGGTGATTTTCAAGAACTACGGTTGGTAATTTCGCAGAGCATGACGGTTGGTGATTTTGCAAAGCATGACGGTAGATGACCGCGCAAAGCATTTTGGTAGATTATCATACAAAGATTGACGGAAGGTCGTCGCCCGCGCAAAGAGTGACGGTAAATGAAGGTGTTCAACACACGCAAGCCTTGGGCCTGGGAACAGATCGCGAAGCAAGTAAATGTTATACAAAAACAAATGAGTTAAAAAACTTCTGTGAGCTCACATACAATGCTTGATGAGCAGCTCCACAATGTTGTCGTGTCCATAGCAAGCAGCAAAATGTAGCGGCGTTTTACCTTCAGTGGTCTGGCTACTGATAATGGCGTCGTGCTGTAAATGAAAGGTACGCAATTTTATTGATAATGTATAAAAGAAGTGAGAAAAGGCACATATCCCTTCCAACCCGAAAAATAAACATTGAAAGCCTGTTCGGTAAATGGTTAACGAATGACTAGAAATACTATACGTGACAATTTAACTGTTGTTGCTGGTTTTCATCAGGCGATGGTGTAGACTGGATGAAGGCTTGTCTTTATACTCGTCAGTAGGGAGTTTAAGATACGAGTACGCCGACACCGACGACGACATGTGGTCGACACTGCGTTTTCAGACGTCACTCCCGGACATCTTTGGATCAAAACACAGCAATGTTAACATGTATAAATCAGAGATTATTCATTAAGAAGTAGATTCTAATTCGTTATTCGTTTGCCCCTTTGTTTTTAGAAAATAACTCATTTGCTCAAAATTACAAGTCGGGAATGAGCAAATGAGATCTTATCTAAAAACAAACGGGCAAATGAACTAAGTACATGATGAATTGGAATCTACTTCTGAATCGAAAATTTCTGATTCATTCATGTCCATTTTGCAGTGTTTTGATCCAGAGATGTTCGGACGTCATTACCCAGTCCCCCTAAAACGCTGTCGTTAACCAACAAAGTTTGTACAAACTTCAAATTTGTACAAAAAGTCAATACAACCGATTTCAAAAATTGTGATCTTAAACGTCCTTAGTTTCCAAACACTTTTAGTGGTTAATAAAATTATTATTAGTGTGATAAACACTAAATGATCTTGCTCACCAAATGAGTTCCCATAGCTTAGCGGTAGAGCATCCGACTAGGATACGGGAGGTTTTGGGTTCGAATCCCATCTTATTTTTTCCGCGTTATGTCTCCGAATGTTTTAGTACCTATTCAAATATAGTATCCTTTATGGGAATACGCACCACAGTACTGATAATCCACAGATCTTCATTGTCTGCCTTACCTTAAGAAGCACCTCACATACAGAAGCACTGCCACAAATGCAAGCTAGATGTATGGGCGTCGTTTTGGTTTTATCACAATGGTTTACGTTAGTTTTGGGATTTGCCAGCAGCAGTTCAGCTACCCCTCTGTAGCCACGACGGGCTGCAAAGTGTAACGCGGTTGAGCCCTCGGTGTTTACCGCGGTCGGGTCAGCACCCTTCTCTAACAATAGTTTAACGGCTTCCTCGCAATTGTATCTATCGACAACAAATAACAAAGTTTTTGAAAAAAAAAAATTTTGAAAAAACTTTAAAATCTTAATTTTTAATTTACTATATATGTTTACATCTGAATGCTTACTCTCTTGCACAAATATGAAAAGCTGTTTTCGTACGCGCCTCTATGCCTCTCAGTATCCCCCTTATTTTTGTATTTGACTTCGGTAAAAAATATACGTTTGTAGCATAACGAAAGGAACGAATGTGAATTTGGTGAAAATTGTCTCTGTCATTGTGTTCGCGATCAGTTAATGTCAAGCAGCTGCGGGAAAAACCTAACAGTGTGCCATAGTACTCAAACTTACAAAAACGACACCATTTTCAATCTTCTTTTTAAGACTTTCAAACTTCAAAAATTAAAATACAACTCAAAATTCATCAAAGAATCTTAAAATATTCAAGCTGACTCCCGTTCATACTATCTGTGTTATAAGCCATACAATTAAAATACATCTCATAGTATAGATCGCTTTTAAAAAGGCAAGAGTAAGTTTAGAAAGTTAAAAACATGCTAGCTTTGTTTTTCACCTCTAAACAATGCTACTCTCGAAAATATACTTGTTAGTTTTTCCTGAAAACCCCAACGAAATAGCAACACGACGAGCACACCTATAACACCAACAGAGAGAACAACCCCCTCCCTCCCCCCCTAAAAAACTTCGTATTCAATTTATTCGGATAAGAGCATTTTCCGACTTTCGGGCACGTCTTAAAACAATTGGTCACACGATACCACTTCCGCTTTGAAAAAAAAAACACCAGTCTAAATGATTAAGGTAAATATTTTGATCTTTTGTTTCCCGAGATGATTCCCTAGGGAGAAGCCACTAAAAACAGAACGCCTTTTACAATTTTAAACTCAAGTTTTAAATTTTTATGGTCGAAGATCCAACAATGTTAAAGGATTAAATCAGTCAAAGTGTTTTTATGCCGCGTATTTTTGGATTATTACCAATTGTTTACTGTGTAGACACAGTTCTAAATATATCAACAACCGTTTTTCAAACTGAGCAACGGAATGAAAGTTCGAACATTGGTGCAGCTCTTTTCATCGACACCACGGCAAGACTGATGAAATGAATAAATACTATTAACATAGTTTTGCAATTAAAAAGTTACTTAAGCTAGTGATTAAGTTCTTGCGAAGAACAGAAACAAGGCAAGCAGCTTAATGAACAAAAGTGCTCGTCAGAACTCAACATGACTCAGTTAAGGTTCGTTTAAAACGCTGTACTACAGTCGCAAGGGCTAAGCAAGCTCGACTCTGGTGCGACTGTTTTACGACTTTGGTTCGACTAGCTTGGTTTTAGACGCCGAAATTTTGTCGAACTTTGCTTTGGCGCGAGTTAAGCACGGCGTCTGAAACAAACCTCTGTTTGCTCGAGCAAAGTCGTGCAGCGCGGGTCAACTTGACGTGCCATTCCCGACTACGGCGAGAGTTAGTTTCAAACGCCGTGCTATCAAGAAGTTAATGATGTCGTCCCATTTATTGATTCGCTTTAGATAAAGCTTACCTCACAGCGTGGAACAAGGCTGTCAAACCGTCTATTGTTCTACTGTTCACGTCAAAACCGTCATGCAAAAACATTTGAAATCTGGAGATGTCTTGAGAACCAACCGCGGAGACAAGGCGGGAAAACTGCCTCCTGTGCAAATCCTGATTATTTTCATGTTTTGATTCGCCAAGAGACGAGGGGAGATAAGACATTTCTCTCGAGTTTGGAGAATTTGGTTCAAAACTTGAATTCCTTCCTTTAAAACCGCACATTGGGATTTTGATATATCGTTGCATTTTGCCAGCTTTTGTACTGACGAATGTAACTTTTATCCAAAGTGGGAAACGATGCAGTGAGTTTGCGTAGCAATATCTTTGTTATTGTAATTGAATAAGTAACACAAAACACGGTTAATTATGCAATGCTCATTGTTAATACGTAACTGCGTGGCTGAATAATTTTGATTTTTGTTTTTTTTTCTAAGAACCTGCAGGTTGACACGAGTAAATAATTACATAAAAGAGAAAAAAAAAGTAACCAAGCTAAGCCAAATATTGATTTCTTCAAAGAACAAATTTAAAATCTGTACGGACTTTGGCCTTAATAACATTGAAACGATGCATTTTATAGGTAAACATTGAATTTGAAAGCAGCCAGAGTGTTAATGCATTATGTTACATTCGTTTATTATTTTTCAGGCGCGCGAGCGGGCAAGAGGAATTAACATAATTAAATTCCGCAATTGGATTGGACGACAATTTTAGCTTGCCCATTGTCAATATGAGCATACGTCTTTTTTAAAGTGACGAAAGCATTGGGAAAAGTTGAAACGTTGGTTACAGGCCGGGAGATCCTTTTTGACAAAAACTGTACCCTCCGATTACTAGGGGGGGCATACTAGGGGAATTTATACGCTGATCGCAGCGACTCTAATCGATTTTCGTCAGCGTGTTTTGGGCCACACGTACTGAAATGCGAATATTTTCTTGCGATTTCCACCTTTGTTTGATCGTTCCTGTGCGCTTCGCCCGTCATTTTGAAAAATTATGTGACAAATTCACAAAATTGGATTGGTTTATCGCACAGGCAATTCGTTGTCACGAGCATAAAAATCGCAGGAGAGCACCTAAGGTGAAGGAATACCTGCGAACCGTGGCGTATTTATTCGCTGGTATCTGACATACTAGGTATCGGCGATTTTTATACGCAAGCCGAGCTGCGAAAAGCGAAATACGCAGTCGCAGCAGATTAGACACTTAACGGATTTTTAAAGCAAATTCGCCAATCGCTGCGATCGACGTATAAGACCTTCTAGTGTGCCCTCACGGAGGAGCGGAGGGCGGGGGGGGGGGGGTTCAATTCGGGGTTAGGAGGGGATGACCGTCGGCAAATTCCTTAAAAAAACCCTAAAGTTACCAAGGAATAACAATATTCTACCCCAAAAAATACCTCTCAGTTTTAAAATTACCCTAAAAAAAACAACTTAAAGCTGAAATTTTTCCCTGGGTAGCTAGCGGGTCGGGGCTAAGTCCCCTCGTGTTGCGCTAAACGTGATATGCAGTAAATAAAGACGCACGGGTAATAGGACGTTCGCCATGAAGAACTTTTGCCTCACTTCTTATCAGTATGCACGTTTGCTAAAACACGGGACTGCAAGCAGTCCAATAGCTTGGCGTCTTTCAACTCTAAAATAACCAGGCTCTTGGTTTACACAGGGTTTCTTTTAACAGCCCCTAAAAAATACCGGACTGACAATTTTAACCCTTAAAATAATATAATGGTCATACCTACCATCCCAAAATAGGGAGTTCCCCCCCGCAGTGTGCCCTGCATTAGACTAATAACGAATAGACGATGACGTCACAAGGTATACCGTTTCAATTATCAATGTCATAGCTCTAGTTCTGCATCCTACTGATAAAAAAAACTAAATTGAACTGAACTAACCTCACAGCGATTTGAAGTGGCGTCATATCACTGGTCCCTCGTACATCGACATTTGCTCCATACTGCAACAATACTTGAAGAACTTTCACTTGGTTCGAGTACGCGGCATAATGGAGGGCAGTTAACTCTCGCGAGTCCTTCTCGTCCAAATTTACCCCGCTCACGCACTGCTCCCTCACACATTTCACAAGTCCTTTTCGCGATGCTTGGAATATACCCAAGCGAGTCTCGATTTGGCTTATCTCTCTTAAAACCAGCAGTTCGCTTCGATGTGGCGATTTGATTTCGATTCTTGGGCTGCCTTCCAATGGATGTGTCCCGCGCAGAAGCACATCAGTTTCTGAATCGTTTGTAATCTTTAGAGTTTTAGCCATATTTTCTATCAAACTTCTTCCTTTGAACTATACTCACACAGGGCCACCTCGATAGTCTCTGGCGGCTCTTTTCGCACCGTTAATAGCAAGGTAATTTTGGGAATTTTTACATTTTAACTATTCTGTCTGTATGTAAGCCGCAAAAATGTTTAACCAAGATGTGCGGCATTGGAATGAATTCACCACCGCAACAGAATTCTTAATCACAAAAGTAGGAACGAGGTCTTGATTGTTAACCGAATTGCACGCAAGCTAATTTTTTCTCGCACGCAACTGCAAAAATAATTGCAAGGGGCAAAAAAAACAAATATAAACGAGAAAAACCGTGGTGGGTGACAAGTAGTACTTCCTTGAAAGTTTACTCTGCTTGCCACAAACTGTATTTTGATTAAAGAGCTACCTGTCATTAACCGTATAGCTTGATCACTACTGGTGACTGATATTAAATTAATTAAATATTTACAGGTGCCGTGTACCTTAAATACAAACATACAGCTACAGTAAAAATTCGCTTACAAGAACCTAGAATTTAAGAACCTGTTTGGCTAAAATCTCTTTTTTGGGGGGGGGGGGGGGGGGGGGGGGGGGGGGGGGGGGGGGGGGGGGGGGGGGGG